>JAZGTJ010013726.1:0-14723 GCA_036877575.1 Botia almorhae
GCTTAACGCTGCCTCTAGTGGTCAGTAGGAATGCACCAGAACAATGACATCATTGGTTTCTTTAGGAGAAATCCCTCTTCCTGGATTTCCAGCATATGGAGCGTCTAAAGCAGCTCTCAGTGTGTTCAGTGGAATAATCCGACAGGAACTCTCACGCTGGGGCGTCAGAGTCATTGTCGTCCAGCCTGGAGCTTTCAAGACAAGTAAGAATACAACAAACTTACTATATTATATTTAAACAAATCTCATGAATTGAAGTCATATCAAAAGAACATCCAAATAATAGATGATGTTTTGCATGAAGAAAATAAACCAGTGTTATAAAACCGTTCAGATTTGTGTTGTTTGTTTTGCAATGTAACTAACTGTAATAATAATGGCATAATTATAAAGCATTATTATAAAGAATAATAATAATCTTTAAATCTGAACCCGTGTTCAGTCAGGTCAGAGATGTGAGGACCTGTAGTGTCACTTTATCTGGTGCAGCGTTTCAATACAACAACCAGTTTTCATCAGCACAATTAAAAAAATTATATTCTCATTACCGCAATAGAACGTATTGGAAACCATCCGGCTTTAACAGCCCTTTCTCACTGTTAATTCATTACAAAAATAACTATATGACAGAATGAACATATACAGTATAGACTTAATAGTTGTGTGGGTTTAAACGTTCTTGACAGGTGTGTTTGAGATTCTCTGAATGTTGTGGTTTTCTGAAATGTATTTTTGGCAGATATTTTTGGCAGCAGGGAGCAGTGGACCTGCGTTCAGCAGGAGATCCTCGGCGGTCTATCACAGGAGGTGATGGAAGCATATGGAGAAGAATACATCTGCTCCATGCAGCAGCGGCTGCTGAAGATGTCTTCAAAGTCGAGCTCAGACAAGGGGCTGTTTCTGGAGGTTTTAAAACATGCGTTACTCTCCTCAAGACCACACGAGTTTTATTACCCAGGGGCGGCAGCGTGGACTTTGCCGTTTCTTCACAGACACCTCCCCACCTCACTGTCAGACAAGATCTTCTCCCGAATCTTCATGACTGGTGATGTCAAACCAGCACAACTAAATTCTTAAACGCCGTTATGTTTTGTGTCAGTCACTGTTTTTAGCTCCTTGTTAACGGTATCAGGAAGAAGCTGGCAACAAACCCCATAAAGAAAACCCTTACAATTATTAATGTGCTTCCTTTAACATGAGGGTTATGATACAACTGGGTTACAAATGCGTTCAAAGTAAGTTAACCGTATGTTGCATTTTCCAGTCAAAGCATACAGCTCAACTGACAGAGCATTGTGTTACCAGCGTAAAGGTTGTGGGTTCGATTTCCAAGGAATGCAGGTACTGAAACGCATACTTTGAATGCCCTGTAAGACGCTTTGGATAAACACATCTGCCAAAAGCATGAAATATAAATGTAAATTGACTCAACCAGAATCAACCAATGGAGCATATGATCTCATGGACATAAGACTGATTGCACCAGGAATTTCCATACAAAGTTTAAATGTATACACGTGTGAATGAGATTCGAGAGCTAGGGCTATCACATGGCTCCAGGAAAGACAAGCTTAGAATACGCGTTGAAAAATAATGACAGTTTTCATTTTGTATGAATAATTACACAAGTCAGAAGAGTCAGAATATGCTTAAAGGAACTGCTCTTCTAACTCGTGTCATTTTTATTTCCGCTGATGCCGTTAATTGTGGAACGAAAAAAAATCATATCAGCATTTTTCAGCACGTACAATAAACGTAAAAGTATCTTTTCAAATGTTAGATGATGTTTTAACATGTCATTGCCACCAAACATAAAAAAAAATCTAAAAAAAGTCCATAGAATATAAAAACATATTTACGGTGAGTGTCGTGCGTTTAAAATATTTCAGTCCTGAGGCTTTAGAAAAGCTTTTTTTGGTTTACAGTCATCAATGTTACAGTTGACGTCCTCGTCTTTATTAGCGATTGCGGATCGATCTCGTTTCTTAGCAAACTTCTTCTTCAAGCTCCCAACCAAACTTTCATATCTGAAGGGGAAAAAAGAAATCATTATTTCTCTAATAAAATCTACTGTACTTTCACACTGTGACATCACGCTTTTTTCTTACCTTCTGGCCATTTCTTCATCTGTTATGTCTGTCTCCATTTTGTTTATACCTCCCTCTTCATCATCTTCCTCGTCCTCTTTGGGCGTGTTCATCAGAACCATCAATCGCTTTAAGTGTTTGATGGAAGAAGGTCAATAATAACAATTATAATTTTATTAATAAAAAAATTAATTTAACTTAAAAGCAAAAACTGTACTGGAAATATTACCTCAACCTCTGGATTAAAGCCTCGGAAAGACATTCTGCCATAAACCAAATCCTCACAGGGAACATAGCTTCTCTCCTCGATAATGTAGTTTCTAGTAAAAAACAATTACAGAGACAGGCCAACATGACACAAAACCTGCTGCGTTATCACGATATCATGGCTGTCAATGGTCCTAAAAACACTCAGTTCAGTCCTACGCATAGCTGAATATCATTACATTAGATACAGAATATCCGCATGTTATTTTTAATGCAACTGGATGGAAACACGTTGCGGGTCTCACTCACTCTTTGGCTTTGAGCTCGGGCTGATCCAGGAACCAGTGCTCGTCACTGATGATTCTCTTCTCCTCTTCATCCAGCTGTTTCTTCACATCCGCGTCCAGACCTCTCTGCATGAACTGCACACACGCGTGAAAACACACATTACACTCATTATTATTATTATTATTATTATTCACTTACTGCCTGACAGGTTCAAAGCGTCATACCTTCATTCGCAGGAGATTTTTCGATAGTTTTGTTGAAGCGTCGTTCGCCATTTTAGTATAGATAAACTATACGTGCTGCTACAAATTATTGAAATAAACTATTCAAATTAGATTTTTTTCTTAGTTCTCGTTACCGACGTCCTTTCTGAGCAGCACGACACACAACATAGCACACCGGTTGACGTAAATACACGAACGCGTGAGGTCTGCGCATGCGCTATGTAAGCACGTGTGAGGCTCGATCAATCGCACACAACACAGATCGATAACAGATAACCCATAGATTAGTCAGGTCTTATAACTCTGTGATGTGGTAACGCTTTGGCAACGTAAGTTTCATCTCCAGATTGCAGTAAAGACTGTCTTGTACATTTCGTCACTACAAGGATTTTTTGGTAAGTGTAATATATATTGTTCACAAATCAGTTTTGTGTAAAGTTGTACAGTTAACTGTTTCACATGGGAGCAAGTGTCAGCAATGAATAAACTAATGCCAGTAATGTCTTATGGGCAGGTTTAATAGATAGTGTGATATCACTTAAATTATTGCAAATTATATCTTTGTTTACAGAAAATCTATTAATTAAAGCGTTGATATTAATATTATAACTGTTTACTTGTTATTATAACTTGTTTATTCTGCTGAAATTGCCTGCAGACAGAAGCAGACCCGGAGGAGCTGAGCAGGACCAGCAGGCCCGGTGTGTCTGATGACGTGCTTAGACAGAACCGATCACGTGGCCTGTGATGGAGAAGACAGACAGGTGCGAGTAAGCGTCATATGCATCAAAATTGGTTTCACCCGAAAACTGCAGTGAACAGAAAAACATTAATAATACACAAACCAAAAAAAAGCAGATATAGAAGTGAAAAAATCATATTAAAAAAATTAACATTGCAAGGTTTTCCACAGTAAAACTTTTGTAGTGAAAAAACATGAGTCAAGAATTGAGGTGACTTAAGCAAATAGACAGAACCAAATAGACAGTCTCTTTACGATAAACAACACATTGTTTATTGAATTAAACTTTGACCTCATTAGACACCAGGCTATTTGTTTTCTGTACTTCTCAAGTCTAAAGCAGTAACCCCACGTGTCTGTGTTATTCTGGTGTCATTTGTGTGAATTTATGTAGACTACTTGGGGGTCCTAAGGATTTTCCTAACCCTTAGCAAATACTGTTAAACACTTTTACACTTGCTACACAAACTCTTGGACCACCAGTTCTTTAAGAGACATCTGTGATACTGGACCGTGTGGGGAGTCTCTTATTCTGCCCAGTTCGTCTTGTAATTGGGCCACAGGCAGGCCCAGTTTGTAGCCCAAATCAACAAGAGCCTCCAGCAGGGGCCCCTGATACCTCCGCAGCTCGTAGCGCCTCACTGTCGGAAGGGCCGTTTTACCAGTTTGATAAGCAGCGTTTAAGTCCTCCAGATCCCTCTGACACACTAGTATAGCACACAGTGTTGGTATCACTATGGTGGAGTCGTGAAAAGACAGCTTCTCCTGTAGTATTAACACCTTTTGGAAGCCCTCAAGAGCCGGGGAAAAGCGGCCCCCGCGCAGCAGGCCGTACGAGTTTTTTAGTTCCTTATGAGTGAAAAAAGCTTGAAACGCTTGTGATCGGCGCACACACCGGAGGGAGTAGAGCTGAGTCAGATAGTCTCTGAGGGCCACGCGCCTCTCCGAGATGTTGTCCTCAGAGAAGTTTCCCGTCACTCTCTTCCTGGGCATCACAATGTCTTCCATCTCCTCACTGAAGTCCAGCTGGAGCTCCTGATGTAGGTGAAGGAAGTCAGAGTACCGTCGCTCGATAGCGACGTGTTCGCAGTCGTAACTACCGGATCGGATGACCACAATCTCGTACACCTGTATGACAGAAAAGATCTGATGAGATCTTTACCGACTCTAATGCCAGAAACATGCCACTGTGGCAGTAACAAACTTAGAACCCAAGGGGGCGGTTGAGAGATCTGTGCCTTTAAACTGAATGTGATAGCTAAGTTAACTTGCAACTTGAGAAGGATATTGGTCATGCTTAATTTTAGCCAATTTACTTAAGATTCTCTTCAGACTGCTGCTCTGTTGTTGTTCAAGATCCTGTCTTACAGAATCATGTCCCTCTTGTTGGCAGTTGTTTATCGAATGCCTGGTCAAAAATGTAGCAACTTCATCATCGTGTACATTGTGAGCAGGGAAACTACGATAGTTAGGCAAGCTTATATGCTAGGCTTATAGCCTAAAAGAACGTTCTCTAATGTTAGTTTTTGATTCTCGTTTAGTTATTTTTTGGTAACTATGTATTAACATTCCTATAATGTCTTTTTTTGGGTTGTTTGTGCAATCAAAATGAATGTTCCCAGAATGTTCTGGGAACCAAAAATTTTGTTTATTGCTTGTTTTGGCCACAGCTAGTAAGGACAAAAATAACAAATGCGTACAAAAACACATAAGCTATAGCTCTTTATGTCAAACACATTATTCTTTTGTCTTGTTACTAATGTACTAAAGACACGGTGACCATTATTTATAAAGAATGATTAAATTGTGATGCAAAATGCATCACTTTCTTTAAAATAAACGACTTTGTATTTAACTATTGACTTAATAAATAAGAGCTACGTTAAATGTAGTTGTTTGACGTTATGCTGTGAAATACCACATATTTGGACAGAGTTTGGTCGGTGATTCGGGCTGACGGGATGTCGAACAGCAATTTGACGCTTCTGAACTCTTGCTTAACGGCCCTCCAGTGCTGCTGCAGTTCTGCTGTTGTCATCCAGGAGGCGCTGAATCCCGGCTCAGCCTCTTCAGCTGTCAGAATAAATGAAATGAGCACCATAACCACACAGACGGACG
Organism: Botia almorhae; assembly: GCA_036877575.1. NCBI lineage: Eukaryota > Metazoa > Chordata > Actinopteri > Cypriniformes > Botiidae > Botia > Botia almorhae. The sequence continues at coordinate 5,667 of JAZGTJ010013726.1, forward strand.
ACACACAGCCCAAATAAACACAACAAACTGACCGTTATTCAGTGTTTCCCACTGATGTGGGAAATCCTCAACGTGTGAGGAAAGCGCCGGGCTGGTGGTCTCTGGTTCTGGTTTTTCCGCCATCACAAACCGATCCAGTTTATCTACGTGAGATTCCAGCAGGTCCTTACAAATATTCAACTCACAATTCATGTTTATGTAAAGTTTCATATTTAAGGAAGTTTTATAAACTGTTTTACCAAAAAAGGGAAACAAAAAATGTCGCAACAATCAGATAAGTCAGTTGCAGGAATGATGTTTTCTTATTTTTTATAGTTTTTGTGCTATAGATTTTTTACAGCAACTTGGCCCCACATGTGTCAGTCAACACCGCTAACAATATTAGGTTGTAAGAACGTTTCCGCAACTTTACATTAAGTAGCAAAATGTTATTTTGAAAGCATACAGTTTTTTAGAATAACGTGAAAAAATGGAAAAAATGGTTTTGCCAATTTTGAGATAACTTTTAGAAAATGTTAGCCAACATTCTGGGAACGTTTCCTTTTAACCGGGAAGCCATTGTAATGATATTTCACATTTACACATTTCCTGTGTTTACTGACAAACTCACCAGATCTGAGCTTTTGTCTTTCCAAACAACAAGTTCTCTGTTTTTGTGGGCTAAGAGAGGTAAGAGGATTTGTAATAGTACGTCTAACCTCACAACCACAGTTTTGGGATAAAATTGCCCCTCAGATAGCGAAGTTAATTTTTCACATGAATTTAAATCACTCATCGCATTGCAAACATATGAAGAGACAGTTTTTGATCTGCTGAATTAGCTTCGAAAGGAACTTCATTTTACCTGCTGTGTTAAAAGAGCAAAACACAAACAAAAAACGTTTTTTAACATAGGAAACCTTTGCACAAAATCATGTTGCTTCTTGTTTCGTATAAGAATGAATTTATTTCGTATATGAACGGCACACTTCCTCTTGAGCTAAAAATACACTTATAACAGAAGTCTTTGATGAAAGAAACAGGACATAAAAACCGTTCTGCTTGCATCATTGGGGTCACACATCAGCACGATACAATGAGCGTGTACAGATGATGATGTCATACCTGTGTCGTGACATATTCGGGGCTCACCAGTCGAAGACGATGCTGTGAGAGCGTGAAGATTTCCAGAAGTGATCTGAAGTTTTCAGACGATCATAACTGTGTGTTTGATGTTAGCTGAAGCTGAACTTTGTTCATGGGGAAGTGAAACCTGAAAGAGGGAGTGTCACTGTTTTCTCATTGGTTTACATGATGTCAGGCTGGCTGTTGTTTAACTATTTATAGGGTGATACAGACTGGCTTAATTATTTGGAAAATGGATAGGATGAATAATAGAAACTAAACTGCTTTTTGCTTGTAACTACATTACTTTGTTTGTCCAATAGATGGTGCTGTTCGGTTAAATCACACCAAAAACACCACGGCTAGTGGGCCTTCGTTTCTTTAGTACGTGGAGTGATAGTAAGTGACGCGCAAGTTAACTCAGAACCGCCTGATACATTTAACAGCCGTTTAGCGTTAAATTCCTACTACAGAATAAATGCAATGACTTGTTTTAGTTTGTGAAAGCGTTTGTTGATGATGGCACGTTTATGTGTGGTTGTGAACTGCACAGTCAAACGTACAGTAGTGGTTCCTGTGTAAAACGTCACATTTTAAAATGAACGACAAAAGGAAACGAACGGAAACGGAAAGCAAAAGCGCATCAATAACAATAAAAAACAAAGAATTGCTGTCGGGTAATTCTATAGAAGAAGCTTCTTAATCATATGACAATAAATACTTGTGATTTTTTTTAACATTGATTTCTTTAGCTATATTGTTGTCCTTGTCAATTATTAGTACTGTTGCTTTTAATATGTACAGTGACCGTTTCATACGAAGTTAAGAAGTGTTAGGTTTAAAATATATATGATATAATATATATATATATAAACTTTTTTGCTTTATGGTTCAGTGTTCAGTGTGATACAGAGCAGATTGTGAGGCTAAAAGTGTGTGTGAGTGGGTTCATCACTGTAAAAGACAAGGAGCGCTCTGTGATCTGCAGCCCGTCTCATCCATACAGCCTTAAACACATGAACAGAGAACAAATGACATCAACCCCGTTATTTTCATTCATTCCATTGTGTCTGATGTGCCAGGCTGAGCCTTGGAATCTATTTATTAGTTTTGATACATACATATTCTATTGTTCGCAGTATAAATACTGTTTTGTTCGTCCGGGGCGGTCCGGGGTCAGGGCGGTCCGTCAGGGCCAGCTGGGGGATGTTAGGCTGTGTTATTGTGGAGCTCAGCCGAGACACTCGTGGAGAACTAATAACACATGTTATTTAAAAGTACAGTATACATACAGCAGCTTCTAACAGTGCTGAGAGTAAAATAAGCTTTATTTGAGTTATATAACAAACAGTCCAGGTAAAAACGTCAAGTGTCCGTGGCTATTTGTTGTACTTTAGCACAGGTTAAATGAAAACCTACGGAGCAACTTTTGTGTGTGCGTTTACCCTACAGACTTCCATTGCATACGTATCGTTTGATGCGTATATGCATAATGTGGTTTGTTGGTTAAAGTTTGCACAGATTATCACACAATTAGAGGGTAATATACCCATCAGTGTGGATCAAATAAGAATAATAGATCCTGTACATCATATTTCAACAGAAATATCACTACCAAACGTTTTAAAAAGCCGTTGTACACAAACATATTTACGTGAACTTCACATTAAGATGTTTAAGTTCGCGCGCGAAGTACAAAAACTCTTCAAGGTGAAAAGAGCACGAGAGACAATATATGATAACTCGTGCTGATTGAGCCGATATAAATGACTCTGTGCCAATTTGTCACGCTGATAAGATTTATTTCAGTGCGTGAATGAATTGTGATGTACTGTTGGATTAACATACGCAGTCTGCCTCTGGAACAGATACACATGTCCCTGTAAATAAATGTGAGGACTTGGGTCACAGGAAGTATCATACCTGGACCACTGTGGGTCAAGAGGGTCACACCACGACCACTGATTAATATTTGCCATCAGAAATGACGTGGATGATGTATGACTTTATCTGCTCATGAGAGCGCTATGAAAAGATGAATAACCCTGAGGCAAGAGTGTAAAGTGAAACAGGTTAACATAGCCGATAGAAGGTGTATCGGGTTTAGCTGGGCGTTTGTTATTGTGAATGTTGACTATAAAATGATCATATATGGCAGTTAGATATCTTCCAAACTTTTTTCTTTTCTCCAAATCGGGCGATCTCTCCGTCACCCGATCAGAAATCGTACGATATCATTGTGTTGATTCATGCAGTCATCAGAATATATCAGCTACTGTTGTGTAGATGACTGTGTATGTGATAAACCACATTATATAACCCAAACTACGAATAATCAATTAAATATCTTTCTTGTGTGATTAGTTTAATGCTCTTTAATTCTGTACATAATGAACAGTAACACTTTTTTTAAAGAAATTAACACGTTCACTTCCATACTTCTTTGCTAACCTATGGGAGCTAAGTGTAACCGAAAGCCAGTCACACCAGTTTAGTGTGAACTGGTGCACAAATGTAAGGATTTCCCAACATACAGACATGTGTGTGCTGGGGAGGGCCTGACTCTACACACACACACACACACACACACATTGAGGCAATAGTCACAGGTGTGTTAAAATACTTTATTACTGTGAGTGAAGGCAGGCGCAGATCGAGGAAGATCGTTTCCGTGAGGAAGAGGATGTCAGGTGCGCTGTTTATGATATAAGCCTGCGATGACAAGACTTGATATTTATTCAGACAGACAGTCACTCCATCAGCCCCTGCGGCCCAGATCATTCGCCCATATATTACTGTCAAAGTCAGGTACATCCTGAAAACTACAAGAACCTTTTGTCACAGGGCCTTCACTGTCCCTCGCGGGCACGTCGATATGAAGTTACGCTCTTATTGATAAAACATGATGGTTTCACATGCATAATTCTTAAGGTTCTCCAGAAGTCGTACCAGGTAAGATCTGTTGTGTTTTATTGTAGAACGCAGCTGACTGACACCAACAGTGGATGTTGTTGACTAAGTCAGCCCAGAAGCAGTTTTCACAAATGTGCATTTTACGAGTGGGGATGTCTTGTTAAAATTGCCTGCCAAATTTTATTATCAGGAGATATGTGGTCATAATTTTGAGATATGTCTGGTGGATAGCATAAACATGTATTGTCTGTGTCCTTGACCCCGACAGAGAAACAATAGCCCATAGACGAGATATTTAACTCGATGCAAATGAAAATGAGGCTGTGAGGGATGAAAATACAGTCCGTCTTACTGTCGTGAACCTCCGTGCCGATCGCTTAGTGTCCAAAAAAAATAAAACGAAAAGTCGTAACTCTGATTATAGCAACAATAAATCAAATTAATTATTAATTGGTACACCTAAATTGTTTTTTGAGATTGTTTTGAAATATAATTTAAAAGGAAATCTGTCATTTTTATACATTATGTAAATGATCACTGAATAAAAAAACTGACAATGTGAAAAAGTCATGTGACAATATAGTGAGGTGTTAAAATTGACTTTCTATCTACAAAAACAACGTACAACAATGAAATGTGTAGAATACTGTACGCTGCTTGTTGTTTTATGTGGAATGTGTCAACAATATGTGACGTGTAAGCGTTTAAAAACTGTTGTCATGACAACGTGATGACAACAGTTTTTAAATTCAATTCAACTAATTTGGTAAATAAAAGGTTATATTGAAATTTTAATCTAATTTAGTGTAAAAAATCGTAAATTTCGCTAGCCTAACATAATATTCAGTCAGCAGAGGAAGGTCATACAGTGCTCAATGTAGTGTGCTTTGTTAAGTATTAAGTAACAAAAATGTTAAAAATGTTATTTTGAAAGTTCTGGGAATGCTGAAAACGTCTCGTATTGTAGACATTGTATTAACATTACTGCTTGGTTATGACCATTCAAACATGTTTTAATTCTGTGACGTTTTTAAAATGTTCCCCTAACTACTTAAGAATAACGTTTTTAATATACCCGACATATAACGTTAAAAAATATTTGACTAACATTACAGCCAGAACAATTTTTTACATTTTTAACTTTTAAAGAACATAAGCCAACGTTCTGAGAATGTTCCCTGTTAGCTGATTCAGTGCGGTGTGCTCTGTTCTACACATTTTAGCTAATATAGACCAAGTATTCCATGGATACAGAAATAGTTTTCCCAACATTCCCAAAATAAATGCTGCAGAACGGTGGCATGTTATAACCATAGCAACAGTTTCCACTGTTATGATGCCATTACATGGGCGGTTGAACGTGTATAGTTAGCATGTAAACATCTCTCTCTTGCTGTTCTTCCCTCCTCAATCTTACGTCTGTCAAGAAACATTTAAAGAATCATTTCATTGACAGATTCACCGGCACAATTTGCCCCCTTCCTGCCTTCCTGTCACCTCGTGTGGTACGAGGGTTTGGTGTTTTGTGATGCTAATGGGGCCGGTGTGGGGGAGGGGCTGACCTGAGGTGATTATGACACTGATGTGGGTGGATATAGACAGCACAGAGAAGAGAAGAGAACTGACACATTCATGTCCACTTCAGATGTCCACGTCACTCACCTATGAACTCTTAAAGGAAGAGCTCACATAAAAATGATGCTCCTGTATGCGTATATTTTATCTGTGGTAAACAGAAAGCGTCAAATAATAGTGTTCCTGTAGCTCATTGGTAGAGCATTGCGCTAGCAACGCAAAGGTCGTGGGTTCGATTCCCAGGGAGCACATGCACTGACAAAATGTATAACTTGAATGAACTGTAAGTCACTTTGGATAAAAGCGTCTGCCAGATGCTTAAATGTAAAATGTAAATATATAATAGCATGTGGGGAATAGCACACAGTCTTTATTGAAGACAAAACTGCTTTAGGTCTCACCTGCACAGTAACCGAAAACAGCATTTTTGGATTCTGGACAGGAAGTTGTGGAAAGCCAAGATTATTAGTGATTCATATCTTAAATTTTAGTCTATTCATACTGGAAAACGCTACTGTATAACTTAAATTGGACAGAATGTCTTTAATGACAGTTTAGGGTGCTTTTTGGAGCTGGGCAGACGCGGTCAGCGTGAACGTTCATTGTATGATGAGCGTGAGAGCTTCTTATAAAGTTCCATGTTCGTGTTGGACGGCAAAAACAACAGCATACAGGTTTGGAACACTGTGAGGGTGAGTAAATAAATAAGTACATGATGACAGAATTTTCATCGGGTAGGGCAGACTCATCCCATATAAATGGATGGCAATAGATATATAATTAACAACAGAGAACAAACAGAGAATAACAGCATAGCCACATTAAACGATAGCAGCTATGAGAGCATCTAAATGACCTCATCACAATGATGCCTGCATGAGTTCAGCTAATTACAGGAATTCAGACGCGAGAGGCATGAGGTCGTTCATCACCACAACATCTCCTCTTTCTGTATCAGAACAGCAGCCATATCATAGTTTATATGTCCACTGACACGCTGGCATTTACAAATGACTGCTGCCCATGGACCACAGCGTGCTTGCCTGTACCGCTGCATAAATTTCTGGGGTTTGGGTCTGTGTCAAGGAGAGCCGCTCTGTATGGTCGTCGTATTTGCGGAGATTGCGGAGATTATTATTCTTTATATAAATGCGTGTTTTTGGCACTTGGCTCTTAAAAGACGCAAGAAAACAAATTGCAATCTTTTCAATAGAGGAGAATTCTGTCATGTCATGTTTTCTAACCAAACAAATGCCATTTGCATCATACAGTATGTTTTGTCTGATAACATGACTCTGAGGCTAATTTTAGCTAACATTTATGTGTCCTAAATACACACAATTAAATGTGAATTTTGTTATTTTTGTTGGCATGATTGTAAATGATAAAAACATCATGTTCACAGGTAATTATAAAGTATTATAAAGTTTACTAACCTTTACTAGTTGTTACTTTATTACAATTGTTGGTCAATAGAAATGATGCCAACTGAGGGACAGTTGTAATTTATAATTGAACAACTTGTATAGATTGGTCAGGATCTTGGTTTGGGACAAGGGTAACATAATTAAATACATGCATATCTAATATATACCCAGCTAACAGGGAAGGTTTTCAGAACATTCGCTAATGTTCCCTAAAAGTTATCAAAATGTTCTTGCAGTAACACTAATATAACTTTCTTTAACGTTATGTATCTTATCAGAAACATTGTTATTAAGTTGTGAATGGAATGTTTTAAAAACGTTAGAGAATAAAATGTTTTTAACCCAAGCAATAACGTTAATATAACATATAAAACTGGGTGTTTTGACTAGGTCTTTTGATTTTTTTATGTTTTTTGTTATTTAAAGGAAACATTACAGAAATGTTCTTATAACCTAAAACTGTTAGCTGGGTAAGAGACCAAATATGAAAAAAAGTCAAATTAGTCTGAATACAAATTAATCCCCGTCACATAAAACAATTTGACTTTCTAATTTTAATGTTACATTTTAATAGAACAATACATTTATAATTCACCTTAAAATGCAAAGTTGCCATGTTTTAAATGAGTGAAAACCACAAAACAGTCGTACTAAATCATGTACTCACGCTAAATGTCATTACATATCAATTTAATAAAACAATGTGATCAAAGGAAAACAATGACAAAACAGCATGTATAATATTCATCAAATCAGTCGGTGTCAGAAACACATCCTGTTAAAGCACGACCATATTTGGAACACAATCCACCACCCTGTTAAAAATGGCAAAGTCAGCCCTGTCGTGTGTAATTCAGTTATACAGCAGTGCTGACTGAATCCATGCTCATCAAAGAGTCAACACAGCCTTTATGATCAGATATGATCTCAGCCACACGAATGCCTGACACAAAGCCATAATCGCGCTGTTATCAATAGTCGGGTTTGGGGTGGATACATCTAAGCCCTGCTGGAGATTTGGCCGTTGCACTGTTATTGAATATTTCCATTGTCAGGCCGACAAAAGTGTGATGATGCTTACACAGGAAATTCTTTCTTTGCATTGTAAACAGTGGCTGATGTCAGCGGTTTTGAGCAGAAATATGTGAGGATTGGAGAAGCGCCGTTTTGTTCTTCTGTAACGAGTTCTTAGAAAAAGCAGCCGGGCCTGTGGACGGTTCCACGGCTCTTGTGTGGCTTATTCTCTGTTTTTAACGTTTAACCGATACACGCCGTCACCACGTCAAAGTATCGTGCATGTTGTTTAACCTTAAATTATTTAGAATACAGGAATATTTCTGTTTTAGAGTGTTTTAATCTCATTTCTGTGCCTAAAATGATCGTAATCAACACGTCGCAGCACAATATGTGCAAGTTGCCTAAGAGTAAAAAGATATTTGTAAATAAAAAATGTATATATGTATATAAATTGTGTATTTAATTATAGTTGTGTGTAAAAATCATGGGCAGGTAAATAGATAGAGTACATAATGAAACGACACACATTAAAGCAAAATCATATATATTTTTTATGGTGATGTGCTAAAGTATGACCCAGTTCTATTTTTGAGACGTTTCTTAAAAATTCATCCTAAAATGACTAATAGAAATACAAATGAGACGATTGTTGAAATACAATTGTGAGTACTTTGTGAGACCTATAATAAATATAATGTTGTAAAGCTGATAGAAATGTATATGTTGAATTCTTCAACAATAGAATAAAAGACTTTTGCAGACTCAGGCAAATCTGAGGTCAGTGATATTAAAAAACAGAGATCGCTTGGTTTCATTGTTGCTTCAGAAGGAGATTAAACAGCATTTCACTGTGGCTTCAGTGTTGAGGGGAAGTGATCCTGTAAACTCACTCCTCGTGTCTTTACTCGCCTGGTTACGTTACATGCTTTCCATCTGTCTGAATCAGATATGCATCCAGTGAGCTTTATATTCCCTTGAGATACATTCTAGCTGATTGCTCATTTTATAATGCTAATAGTGT
>JAZGTJ010013727.1:0-14722 GCA_036877575.1 Botia almorhae
TCCTCGCTACTAAATATTCCACAGTCAACTGTCAGTGGTATTATAACAAAGTGGAAGCGATTGGAAATGACAGCAACTCTGCCAAGTGGTAGGCCACGTAAATGCGCTTCTGGAAGAATGGTCAAAAATTCCCATAAACCTTGTGGAAAGCCTTCCCAGAAGAGTTGAAGCTGTTATTGCTGCACAAGGTGGGCCGACGTCATATTAAACATGGATTAACAATGGGATGTCACTTAAGTTCATATGTGTCTAAAGGCAGATGAGCGAATACTTTTGGCAATATAGTGTATCTGTCATACCTGGATTCTTTTGTCAGCTTGATTGAATGAACATTCTTTGCGTTTGACATTTGTAAGTGGTCTAAAAACTACAATTTCTATATTAAAGGTTCTAAATCTTTGTATTATCTCCACATAGGATCTATATAGTAAAGAATTACTTCTGTAATTTTCTGTGCTGCTAGTGGTACTAAACAGAATGCCAAAATGTCACTTACAAGGCTGCAAACCATGTCAGACACCTCAACAGAGTTTGCCGGGGTCCCACTGGCCAACTGAATTTAGGGAGTCAGAATTTATTAGCAATGTCCCATTATTACATTAATTCAATTTTAACCAGTTTTAAAGTCATTTTCATATATTTTACAGTTGTTTGTGAGAGGATATTATATTTACAAAGCGCATGTGTATAGCCAACAAAAAATGACCAACTAAGAACTTGGAATCACAATTTAAAAATCCCTTTAAAACTTTCCAGGAATAATCATTCCATGCACACACACAAACTGTAGATTTATGTCAGAATCAGAACTCAAGTGCATATATAACAAGGATCTGTTATTAGATTTATACAGCTTATCCATATCCCACCCACCACAACAGTCACAGCCTGCAAACTCCACTGCCAATATCCCATGACAAGCACTTACATGACTAAGTTAGCTGTGTGTGAGAAGTATGATAACATCCTTCACATCTGGGTTGAGGGTGCTGTGTAAGTTAGTGTGATTGACAGGAGGTGTGTATTCAGGACACAGTCCATAAGAGAGAGAGTGCAGGAGAGGGATATTAAACACATTACCAATACAAACTTTTCATGTGAAGAGATCAACTTAACATGGAGATTAGCAGGCACTAGCCTGTAAAAGCACACTGCCAGCTTACACCTGTGTCTCCAAGGAAACCAGGAGACTGGGTGTGTGTCAGAGACTGGAAACTCCCGCAGGGGGGGAAGGATGTGGCAGAAGGGAACACACACACACACACACACTAGACGGATATGCCTGCCTCTCTCTGCATCTTTCTTCCATGGGCGAGGTCAGCTCCACTATCCTGCTGGGACTCTGCCAAGGATCTCCTAGGCAACTGACATGAGCACACAGCAGCTACAAATAGAACAGCATACACAGACACACAGACACAAATCATAAAACTCTCCACAGGCAACACCACATACACACACAAACACATAGCACCTTGTATAATCACTGCTGTTCATGTACTAAGACCTAAGGGTTAAATTCCAAGAAATAGAATAAATGCTTTCTGTACTTAATGGTGTTTGCTATAAGGCAAGATCCACTATTGCTGATGTTTGTACTTAGGTTTAGAGGTTAAAAATATAATCATTATAAAACATTAGGTGCACAATCTTGCACCATTTGTGCTTTAGACATAATTTTTTACATCAACTTGTGTGCAATACTTTTTTAAGTGATCAGATTTGTCCTTTCTGATTTGCAAGCATTGAAACAAGTAAAGAATCTCATAGTCATGTAGGGACAAGAACAGCTGAGGGGTGTTCAGGTGTTAGAGACTCAGGGGTGAGTGCTTTTGAGTGTGATCACCCAGTAAGCAACCAGTCAAGGCCACCTACAGTAAGAGCATCTCTGCAAACAAACAGACATGCTATAAAGCAGAAGGTAAAAGCATAGCTCTGACATCTACTCAGAACAGATCTCAGAACTCATTTGCCAGATTTCATTAAAAAAATGTAAAAATTATTGAATTGATTATTTGATTGATTACAAGTTTTTTCATATTATAAATTACAAAAACAGAATGTTTAATTGATTATCAGTTTAACCACCTTAGGCATAAAGTATTAAGGCACAAAGTTGCCTCTCAATGGTACCAACACTCCAATTACTGCAGTCTAACAAACTACAATACCTGAATTCTATACTAAAGCAATTAACCATGAGATGGTGTGGCAGTTTTACTACAGGTAGACCTTTTTGTTAGGCACAGAGCACAGCAGCAAAATAAGACATAAATTGTTATGGAGGAGGTTGCCGCTCCTCCTCCTCCTGGCCGCCAGAGGGAGCCCTCACCGGAATACTAGTTTACATTTTGAACTACATTTCCCATCAACCCCGTACCTAGGTTTGATGACTTCCTATTTGGCACCTGTTCCCAATTAGCCCTGCTATAAAGCCCAGGATCACACACCACTCGGTGCGATGTCTTGTTTTGCCATGTGCGACAACGTTTTATAGGACTGTTTTCCCGATGTCAATTGGATTGTTTATCGTTTTTGACTTTCTGCTGCCTGCCTCTTGTTTTTGCTACAGACATTATTGTTACTGATTGTTTGCTGCCTGCCTTGACTCTTGTCTGTGTACTCATTTTGATTTTGTCTTTTCTGCATTACTCTGTTTGCCGTTATTTGACCATTACCTGTTTATTGTTTATTCTTACTTTTAAAGTGCTGCATATGGATCCCGTTGTGTCAGCGTCTCTGTTACATTTATATTCTTTAAGAATTCAAATGTATTGATTATAAAAACTGATTTTGGTATTTATTAGTTTTTACAGAACATTGATAACAGAGACCTGTACAAAACAACCCAGCACGTTATCATGATGAGCATCACAATCTGTGGATCTACTCCTGAAAACACTACAAATATGTAAATGACACCAATGACACCCCTGCTGTCATGGCAACTCGACATGTAGTAGCTTCAGGGAGGATAGAGACAGATGTTCATTAGCCGAGCTGTAGCGCCCTGGAGAGAGACAGACAGAGAAAGAAACAGAGAGAGAGAGAGACATCAAGAGAGAGAGATGTGAAAACAGAGGAAGAAGTGAGGTACAGATACGTCTGACCCAAATCTCATACCATACTTACACACTCTGTTTTCTTACACCCCCATGCCCCCACACACACAGTGTCACACACAGATCCTGCTGTTTGATGTCTTTAATGCTTAGAAAAACTCTAAAGTAAAATTCTAAACAGTACATTAGTGAATCAAGACTGTGCTTAAACAGTCAACTTCATACCCTTATAGCAGTATCAGAAGCTTATTTTTTTCTTATGAATTCTACAGTTATTAAGTCATACACACTGTACAATAAGGCACTTATTTACGCTGACTCATCTGGACCACTAAACTAATTTAAACACTTCTGATTTGCCACTGCATTTATAAAATCCTGTGACTGGTTACATATTTTATCATTGCAAAAAACTTGTAATTATAAAACTTTATTGCAGTGGTTTTAAACCAAAATAGATCACTGTATTAGACACTTTTTATTAATCACAGTTAATTACAGTTAATCACAGCTCCATATATCAGATCAGTTGTGCAATGCTGTGTATGTGTGAGATGGATGAGTCAAGGGAATGGCACTGCCAGGGGAGGAAATAGCTGTCGGCCTGAAATGATCTAGCAGCCAACACTCACTGGCCCCATCCAGACTCTTTCATTATCTCAGATCTGGGAAACAGGACGCTGAGAAAGCACCATTAACACACCATTGGCCAGACACTACAGATACTGGAGCTCATTTTAAAACTAGTAATACTAACCTTTAAAACACATGTTACAGTCATCTTTATAAAGCAATCTCCATACATTTCTATTGCCTAAATATTTCATAATAATAATTTGTTTTGAATCGCCCACATTAATACTGGTCGCCCACATTAATACTGGATAAGAATCTGCTCACACCCACATTTGTAACTGTGTCTAAAATATATCCTAAAAGAAGTTAACTGGTGAAAAATCAACTGTTAGTTTATAATCAAGCCTGTCTTGTTAAAATGTTAAAATGAGATCTGCAAATAGATCTGAAATAGAATTTAATTAATGCAAAATAGTTTCATTAAAATATAAGTTCCGTTTCTGGGTGAATTTTTTCTTAATTTTAACTTGTTCATCAAAGTACGTGTAGTTACAGTGTACTTACAGTGTACTTACCCAACAAAATACTGGTAACTACATGTACTTAATATGGGTTAGGTTCAGGGTTGGTACCTAGTAATTACAGTGTTCACAATAAGTACACAGTATGTACATATGAAACAGGACTGTAAAATAAAGTGCTGCCAAAATGTTTTTGTTTCACGCAAACAAATTAGGCTAAATAAGAGGGAAAATATGTGCTCACAGTGAGCATATCATTGAGTTCAGTCTGACTCCATATTTATTTAAGGCAACTGAAGTTTAGTTATTGAAACAAAAGAACAATGCAGAAACATACATAAGATGTCTGCATTTTTGCAGATATGTGATGGAGACACTCAGGAGAGTGCTTTGCCTAGGACAGACAGGGACCTCCAGCAGGGCCCCGGGTTCCTACACAAAACTCGTGCCAGTAACATGATGGTCCGGCCAATGCCACCACGGGGTCTCAGCTGGCACACAACAGAAAATTTATATAGATTTAGTTAAAAAATAATGAATGCCTGTTTTATTGTTAAATGTAGCTCAGTAAAGTTGATAACAGAAATGTATGTAACAAGTATCCACCAAGCTAATCGTTTAAAGGGACACTGCACCAAAAATATGAAAACTGTCATCACATACTCACCCTGTATCATTATCTTCATGTTACATTCAGTTACAAGAAATATAAAAGAACTGTTACTGATGTCATACAATTTGAATTAAACAAAACAAAAATACTGCATGCTTTCTAAAGACTTGAATAAAAAATCATATGGAAAATGTTTTTTGCCATCGTTAGCTGGACCTCTAAATACTCTCTGATCAGGTTGTGTAATACATTAAATGGGTTTATTTTGAAATAACATGGTTGGTTGGCACGTGTAAATGATTGGAAAAAAAGATTTGAATATTGATTTAACAAATATTTATTTGAAACAGTTAGATTAGTAGTGAAAAGGTTGCACAAAGGTTGTGGGTTCAATTCCTAGGGAACTTCGTAAATCGTAGGGAATTTCGTAAATCGTAATTTGCTTCTTTATCGCCATCTTTGATTAAAACACAGAATTGCAGGTTAAATTACATACTTTTCTTTATGTTGAAGTCAAATAAAGCCAAATTGGCATTTTCTGGGTAATGGATGGACACTATCAGCAATTCAGGATCCAGATCTGTGGTTCTGATATAACAGAAGTGATGTTCTTTGTGAGTCAGCAGTCATTTTTTAAATGCTTTCTCTCAGCCAACTCTTTTCTCATCATTACATCACCTTCACTTCATTTCTGTGCATCATGATTTTATAAACTGATCTATAACCTACACAGCAGCGCTCCAGTACCCACACATTTAAAGATATATAATGTTCATAACACCTCATCAGCACTGAGACACAAAACTAGAACACACTGTTACAATCAACCAACCTGTCTAGACTGCCAGCTATGCTAATTACAGTGGAAATGTTCTAGTTTTGTCGCTCGCTTGCAGTGGAGACAGTGTGAGGCCATGTGCAGAATCGAAAGAGTTTCTCACATTTTATAGCACAATGTATAGCAGGATGAACTACTGCTAAGTCAATTAAAATTAGCTTGATTTGTTTTGGAGCTGTATCAAAGCTGAAATTAATATAAGTGAGTATAGACTTACAGTAAAAGTACAGACTTACAGTTCTAAATCAGAAAACTACAGATACTTAGAGGTGAGCTTCTTTGACTTGAGACAGTAAGCAACCATTTAGTAACACACCTAGGAAAAACTAACAATCAGCTGGCAAACTGATTCTGCATTTGATGTGTCTTTGCCGGGGTCTTTATCATTAGGTCAGAATGTTCTGGAATTTCAGGAATTTGTGTCTCACTAATGCTGATCCAAGAACAGTAGATCAATACAGTGTGATTTCACACATTACAACATACAACATTTTCCATGCCACAATTTTACAGTGTTGAACAAAGTGCTGACTTAAGGAACATACTGGCACAAACACAATGCTCCTGAGAGCAATCAGGAGCACTCAAAAATGCTCTTTTTGCTACTACTGTATTAAGTAAACAGTTATTTTTTCTGCATTTATTTTTTGTGCTAAATAAAATCTCTCATTTTCTGCCAAGAGACAGCAGCTAACAGCATCACACAGGAAGCTGTGGTGAAAGCAGTGTAGTCAGAGAAACATGTCTAGCCCTCCTGCCTTCTTCTCACACACACACAGACAGACACACACAGACAGACACACACACACACACACACACACTGACACATTCTGTCTGAGCGGCTAAAGAGCTGTGCCAGTCTTTGTTAGCATTCCCCAGAGCTTCTTCAAAATGGCACTTGGCTGTATGGTCTTATCTTTCCAGAAGCCTCTGACATTTAAAGCAGCACATAACCCATACATGAGACAGGCCAGGCAGGAACTAACAGGGTAATCTCCCCATATTTCCTTCTCTATATTTAGCTGTGTTGCTCAGGGAAGACAATATTGGCTATTATTAATCCCTGTTCTTTTTTTAACAAAGACAATTTGAACAGTCATTAGATCTAAACTCAGAACATGAATGAGAACTGAAATCATGTGTTTTGATATTTGACATTTTAAGGGATCAGTATTTGATCTGTACCTGAGTTTTATAGAGAACTTTAGGTTGGGCTCTTTTGACTTGGGCGTACTGAAGTCCTGGCAACCACCTTAGAAACCACTTAGCAACACCCTGGCAACAAATCAGAACACCCCGGCATTGTGGCATCAACTAATCTCAATTTTTCACCTTATGATTTTAAACTATAGTCATGTTGTAAAATACTTTGCCTCTTTAGTCACAATTCATACCTTTTACACAGGACATTTGAAACAGTTTCCATCTTTAAAATAAATAAGCAAATATCTTCAACAGAATACTGTCCTTTGGCAATAAGTCTGCTGTTATAGCAGAAATGTGTTATGAAATTTGGACCTGCTGATTTAACTCAGTGATCAAGCCAGAGAAACACCGCAGATCCGTTCTGTTTCCATGATCCTTGGCCAAATTCAGCATTAGGAACACTGCTGGCCTCCGCAGAACACAATATGGTTTAACAAAATGAACAATCTGGCTATAACTCATGCAGTATTTAAATATACTGCACCAGGTATTTTTTCTTCTCAAACATAAAGTTCGAGCTTTAACTGGCGATATTATCACTCTAATCTTGCTGCAGTATGACAACATACATGAATGCCCATCAAAAGCTCTTGAAAGAACATTACACATCTAGTGTTGTCACAATACCGGAATTTCTAACTTCGATACGATACCTTGAAAAATATCGATATTCGACACTGAAAACTGCCACAACGTTAAGGGTGTAAAATGTTTTTTTTTTCTTTAATTTAAAGATAAATATATGGCAAGTCTAGAACATGACAATGAGGTATATTTTACATGAACAAAACCATATTGAGGTAGTCCACTTGTTTTAAAGACTTTTAGGTTGTCATACATTCAAAAACCAATAAAATTCTTAAGTAAACACGGATGCGCAAAGGTGCGTGCATCACATGCGAAAACAGACCTCACTGGAATGACATGAGGACACTCATATCAGCAACAACACTGGGCCATATTTGGATAATATTTCATTAATGTTAAAATGAGAGCAGTTACCAACTACAATTCTTTAGGTCTATTCTATAAGTCTGTCTTTCAGGTGCTATGCTAAATTAGCATTAGCACCTTTTGTTAGCACTGCTTTGTAACAACGCTTTATTTGGCGTGCTTGTGTCTTTTGCCTTTCCATGTTCATTTGCCTTAAATCCATAATAGTTCCAGACAGCCATTCTGCTGTGTTCAGTATTTCAGTATCGATATTTATTGAAATGTCGATATTTTTGACAACACTATACACATCTCAATTGTATAAAACATTTCAACAGATTAACATGAAAACATTCTGAAACATGATGATGCAAAACCAGAGGAAAACAAAACAGTTTGGCATGCAGGGATCTCCATGTAATGAAGGTGATAAACAGGCATATGATTTGGGTGGGCTTTGTCACCTCTATTCGAGGTCTCAGGTGGTTTTCCACAATTCTCCTGTTACCACTGCTTTGAAACGGCATATTTAGGGGCCTGGAAAATCCTGGAGTCCATTAATGCTCTGGAGCATTTCTCCAGACATTGGCCCTCACTGCTCTCTGAACTGAGATGAAAGTATCAGGTTACATGGACATCAGAGCCTGGGAGAGGAAATACCTGAAGCCAAGTTCTGCCATGCATGACGCTCCATGCTCCAACTAGGATTACAGGATCAAAATCTAGAAAGCCACTGTTTGTTGGGTATTTTATACAGGTGTGTCGACAAAAAGGAGAAAAATACTGACTGGAAAGTACAGTGTGAAAATGCTTGCGAAGAAGGTCACCTGAACTGAAGAAGTGAAGAACTGAAATGAAGAAGTTGGGATGGAATTTAAACAAAAAAAATGATGATCATCTTTGATGACTACAGCTATAAGCAGCTTTTATCGGGTAAAGCAGCACAGCGATATGTATGTTTTAAATTGAGCAAAAGCCAAAGTATACAGTGAAAACAAAACTACAATTTTAGGGTTCCCAGAAATACATCTCCTCTTGCATGCAGCTCTCAGAAAAAAGGTTAATTGTTACAGGGGAGGTCGCCGCCTCCTTCGCGTCACCAGAGGGAGCCTTCACCAGAGTACTAACCCCAATCCAGACTACATTTCCCATGTTCCCCCATACCTTAAGCTGATTACTTCCAGTTTGCCACCTGTGTCTCGTTAATCGGGTTATTTAAACCCCGGACCTGTTCATGCTTATTGCAATGTCTTGTTTTGCCTGTCAAACATTTCAGAGCATTTATTTCCTGTCTGATCACCTGGTGTTACTTGGATTGCGTATCATTTTTAATTGTTTGCTACCTGCCTCTTGTTTTGCTTTGGACTGCGTTATTGATTGTTTGCTGCCTGCCCTGACCACCACCCGGTGCTGATTTTGTCTCATCCCCATTGCTCTGTTTGCCATTGTTTGACCACTGCCTGTTTTGACTACGATTGTGTCTAATAAAGAGCTGTAGATGGATCCACCTGTACATGAGTCTCTGTTACATTAATAGCTGAGACTTGTTATTAAATGTTATTAAATATTACACTATGTGGACAGCAATCGTTTCTCTGGGTTTCTCTGAAAATTAAGAGTTTACTTTACAGGGTCAGTTACAATGCTTTATCGCTTGCAATAAGTCACCAACATAGTATCCCAAAGACCAAGACACATAATTTCATGTGAACCAAACATTTAAAACCACAATGTCTGAAAAGCATAGTGTAACTTCATAACTAGCGTCATGTTTCCAGGCAGACCATTAAAGAATACACATCTTTCCTGGACATCCTGTAGAATTTAGCCAATCAAATGACAGTTTCAAAATTCCTGCAGTGTTTTCAGTAGAGTGTGCCATATGCATCAGACATTCAGCCAGATTCATGGGCGTGATATCTGAGGTGAGACTACGTGGATGGACCTAAACAGGATTTTGGGATTTGGACTTGGATAATCTTTTCCTGATTTAGCCCAATATGCTACTTAACAGTGATTGGTTTAGCAGTGGTTAAAAAGGTTTCTGAATAGATTTCTGGGTCGTTTCCTCTCTTAAACTCTGAAATCGATTTGAAAAAGGTTTAAATTACCACCAGATCCTGGTGTTTATCAAAAACAGCTGTTAATTTGACCTGAATTACTGCAAAAACAACAATGACATTTCCAATGCGTAGAGCAATATAACTGTTGACTAACTAGTGCCTGTAAATGCTTAAATCACTTCATACTGATGTAAATCAATTACCACCCGAACAGACATTAACCTCAGGTCATAACGCTGACTAATGCCACTGTACTGTTTCCTTGAACATTTTTAATACAATAACTGCTTGTCCACAAATCCTTCCAGAGATTCTTTAAATTGTGGGAGTTTATTTGTCTGTGACTACTTGGAATCATATTTGACTATGAAGTATGTGTGGCATCCATGGCAGGTTAACACTCCCTGTGCTTTCGTCAGTGCTGGACTGCTGGGACTTGCCAAGACTTACTTCCTGAACAAGTCTCCAATTAGAGCTGCAGATCCAGATTAGCTTTCAACTACACAGTAAATGTCAACCTCGCGTGGGGTCACTATGAGGTTCACAGGAAGTATGAGTCATTTACCCTCAGCTTCTATCACCCAGGGGTTTAGGGTGAACAGTTACTGAGTGTCATTTCAGTCTTGTGTACGTTTTGACAGTAGCATTATAAAATTTTAGCAATAATGATCTTTGCACAGCAATAACCATCTTATTTCCAAATAACTTACAGGGAGCAGGTTTAAAATCAGGTTCCAATTTAAATGTAATACATAAGACAATGAAGAACCTCTGTAAGAAGCACAGCACTGGCAACGTCTAGCAGTGGATTTGATTCCAAAAGAACAAACATACAGGTGCATAAACATACTGTGAGTGGCTTTGGAAAGCTCACAATGAAAGAAATTTCTACATATCAATAACTTTCTAACCACTTAAGAACAACGTTTTTAATATTTGTTATATAATGTTATACATAAATAATGTTATACTAATATATATAATGTATATTATATAACATTATATATATATATATATATATATATATAATGTTATAATAGAAATCTACTAATGTTGCTGCAAGAATGTTTTTGGATAACTTTGAGAGAACTTTTAAAGAACATTAGCACATTAGAACATGAGAATGGTTTTTGTGAGTTGGGTGGAAGATTCTAAAACTCACATGAGAGTAAAGATAACAGATCTGTTAATCAACCAAGCAGCCACAGTTGGCTCGTTGGTCTGGGAGTGTCATTTTTGCTTTGCATGTGAGAGATCCGGAGGTTTCTGGATGACCTTTGGCTGTCAGTCTACTCCGGAGCCAAAACTATGCAAGTGTAACATGAGTTGAGGCCAGAGATTTACCATGTTCCTGCACAACTTTACAGAACGTTGCACTTACAGGTTCCTGTTAACACTTAGACTACATGTAATGCAATATACAGTTTTCACTTGATGCCAGTTACGTGAAAATGGCCAAATTAGGTTATTTATTTATGTAGACAATTTATGCTATAAATAAATATCACTGTTCATCAACGCATCAGTTATAAAATTTATTCTATAACCGTAAGTAGAAATCTTTTGTAAAGTTATTACAGCTGTTCACAAACCTAGTCTTGCTCTTCTAATGAAACATAATCTCCTAAGTAACTGACATGCAATGCTTTACATTGCCTGTGAGCCTGTTAGCATGTTGCTAAGCTAGTTTTACAATAAAAATACAACACAATTAGAAATTGGGTAAATTTCAAAGAATCCTGCCCTGGAATTTGGAAGCTGTCTTAGGGGTCATTCACATGTCATGACTTATGCATGCTCAAGAATGTTATTTTTAATGAAGATGCATGGCAAGCACGCTCAAATAGAGAGCAATGTGGTTGCGACACTTATGAACTGTGACACACTTGTTTTGTCCAGGAACATCTATGCGGCAAATAGATGAAAAAATCTCACATTTTCAGAATGCCACAAGCGCACCACAGGTCATGTGACAGAAGACCAACCAATCAGCTTTACACTTTCTGTAACAACACTGAAAGCCCAGCAAAGATGGAGGAATAGATCAGAGCATAAATACATCTAGTAGCAGAGAAGGGACTTTCAGTGCTGGAAATCCATTTATACCATGCTGAAACTTATTCGTCATCATGGAGTGCAAGAATCACGGTTGCTAAGCAATGGCAGATGCCACGGGAGCACAACCTCCCAAGTGCTTTGGAATGGAGAAAGTGGTGTGCCCAGCATTATCCATGCGTTTTTATATGAAAGGCCCCTTAGAAGGCAGAATAATCACACATCTTACCTATTGCAACATCCTTCGCATCAGCAGTAAAGTACAGCCTTTCTAGACAGCTAACTGACAAGTCAACAGTACTGTTAGTGACACAATAGCAGATTTCAGTAATAATCCCAAACAGCACAAAGCCAGAGCAGAAGTGACATTTCAGAACACTATGAGGAAAGAAGATGAAGATTTATGATAATGGATCAGTAAGTGGAAGAAGTGTGTCTTCAGTCAAGGTTTAAGAGCTATGATATTCACAGGAAGTCTAGAAACCTATACCAAACCAACAGGAATCACCCTTACAAAAAATAACTATGGTTTTATAGTTTAAACCAAAACACCATGATTACTAGAGTTAAACTATGGTAACCACAAATTAACCCTGGTTTTGCTACAGCAACTATAGTTTAACCATGGTATTTGTAGTAAAACTATGGTTATAGAAATGGTAATCAATAATGCCAAAAAAAAACATGGTTTCTACACTTGTACTACAAAAAAACATGGTTAAACGGTTAAATTTCATAAGGGCAGTCACTTACTGATCCCAGGGAATGCAACGGAACAGAGACGTTCCATTGAATGTTTTTCTAGAGATAGTTCTGAACGCAAGCATCATTTGAATTTGCTGGATTACAACTTAAGGCAGTGTTCTTCACAAAAATTTTAGAATATTATGCAGTTAGCAACATGCTAATAGGAAACTTAAAATTGAAGTTGTGAAACAATTGAAATACATTGTGAGACAAGTCTAAGCATTACAGGTGGGTCACTTACTGTAAAGGCTTTGTTAGAATGTTGCCTTAGAGGGCAGCTGCTTTTGTAGGCAGTAGACAACAAAGCAGCTAGGTTTTGGAACAGATCTATTGTAAAACTATGTAGTTAATTTTATAGTGAGGCAACACTATAAAATAAACATTTGCATGAGAAATGCTAAATATATGCCAAGAGAAAACAGACGCTCCTTGTTTTATCAGCAGGGTTTCCCGGGCACAGTCATGTAAACGGCAGCTTTCTCCAATCTTCAGCAGGCCACCGGTTACCATGGAAACTCCAATTACACACACCTTCCAATGATTCAGGTTCCCTGTTGCCCAGACGGCTCTCTCTCCCCTCTCTTTCTAGCTAAGATGCTTATTTACAGCCACTGACCCAAAAACTCCCCCCATCCTTTACTGTCTGGGTCTGCTTGACTTGCAAGCAGTTAAACAGGAGTGACACATGGTAATGACTTTGCCTTGAATGTCTCAATCTGACAGTCACAGAAGAAAGCATCCCCTGTTTTAAGATTGCACTAACATACCATCTAACACACACTTAGAGCCCTTCAGTATGCTTTGGAGTGTTTAGAAGAATGGACAGCCTTCTGTTCTGTTCTGTTCCTCTGACTCTATCTGTCTGATGTTATGATGTGAATCAGTACCACACAGCCATTTTCTCCTTATCAACATGTGGGGAGGGGCAGCCAGCCATGTTGACTGCTTGAAATTAAAATTATATCCCTACATTCGAATTACACAACTACTGGAATAGAAACATACTGACATAAATATGACATTTATCATTTGATATTGAAATCTTCAAATTATGAACAGAAAGAAACATTTCTGTATTTTCGCTCTACTAGGCTCTATAATCTAAAACTGTAAACCTGACAAAATTGTCTTAGATTTTGCTGAAAACCGGACTATTTGTCCAAAAATGTAGGTATAAAAAAGTATGTATATCTTTGCTGAAAAACAGGACAAAGTTATTGATTAGGAAAATGATTTCTGCCATGCTTTTGTTCCTACAAATGAAAGTGCTTAGTGGTTACAAATGCTCATTGACAGGCAGGCTGAGCCAGAAAATGAGCTTTGACAAATCACCACATGATGCCTGATTTACAGCCCTATTGTGTTTCAACAATACAACCACCCCACGAAAACAAAAGACAAACCCCGCAAAGGTTTATGTCCTCTCCCATCACTCTAGACCAATTAATCCTTAAATGGCCCTGTTCAACCCCATATGCTTTTGCTGAGGTTACTGGGTAGACATGTTAGCTTGGTTGTTTGAAAACATTTTCCCATTAACATCATTATTGTTGGTGTTTGTTGAGGCAAGTATAGCTCATACTAAGGGTTCTGGAAGCTTTAACTCTGCCCTGCACTATTTGTATTACAATGGTTATAAGAATGGTGTGCTGGAACTTCTCAAGTGATTTATGTTTTATGAATTATGAATTTAGCAAATGCTAAAATGGGTAAAATATGTAAGGATGTAGCCACATGTAGAGACCAGAGACCTACTGAAATTTAAGTTTAAGCACTGACCTCAAATTTACTGGGCTCAAGGTGGATTGGTTTTTAGCTGTTTATGGTAACTTGTGTAACACGGCTAACTTACACTATGGCAGCTTTAATTCAAGGTAAGATATCACAAACTGAATTTCATCTGTAAACAAATCTGATGTAACAAAGTCCCTCATCGTATCTCTCACAAAAAAATTTCAATTTAAGGGTTAAAGTGTTCAAAGTCTTTGTTAGTCAAAATTATTCCTTGATTTTCAGTAGAGAATTAAATCCCACGCTCTCACGCTGTGGATGTAAATCACTCTGACTCGTGTTTCTTGTGATTGGCTGATTGCTGTAAATGTCACATT
>JAZGTJ010013728.1:0-14722 GCA_036877575.1 Botia almorhae
CAAACAAACAAACAGTGTCTTACTGATGCGATCTGGAACTTTGTTAAAAATCGTTAAATTATTCCATGCTTTCCTAATGTTATGTTTAGAAGGAAGGCAATATATAATGTCTTGTAATCCTCAGAGGTATCTCTATCGGTTTGTTGGTCGACTATTTCTGTGTTCATCTGAACTTTATTCTCTCATGCGTGTTAAAAAGTTAGTCCCCTGTGAGTGCTGAGTAATGATGAGTGAAGATCCAGATGTGAACAGATCTCCCTAGATGAGCATTTTCACTTCTCAGTGAGGTACCTTCACTTTTCTGTTCCTAACACTTTCACATCATCTTCTCAGGATCAGAAACCTGTTCCCTGATGACATCACAAGATCATCATGTTCCCTGCAGGAGTCTTTTGATGGCCAGATGAGCTTATGGCTAAAACAGATTTGAGCTCCAAACATCAGGAGCTTTTGTTATAACTTATGCTTCCCCCAGTGAGCATTACCATTAACAGTGCTCAAAGGGAGAGGATTTGAACAGAACCCTAATGCTTCATTCAACGTCATTACATTAATTTAAGGTCTGGAAATGAATCAAGCACAGCAAGTCGAGCTTGTTTAGAAGAGATGTTCTCATGATTTCCTGCTGGACTATAAAGCAGAAGAAATCCCCATAGACTGACAGAGAGATCTCAACTACATCACAGAGATGAGACTGAAACAAATAAACTATGTGCTATTTTATAATACATTCAAAAACAAATATTTAGCCTGCTGTCTGTCTGATGCAGTTCTTCATTTCAGTTCATAATTCATTCAGGACATTTTGTCCTGGTCACATTTATGTCAAGAAATAAACAAGCTACTTTTCGTGTCCATAAATTTACCAGTCATTATGTCAGCATAATCCGTTCATGGTTTACAGATGTACAGATGTGATTTACTGCACTAGCTACACCACATCTAAAATGTAACAGATCAAATAGATCACTTTGTTAATTTTGTTTTTTGGAGCATAACAACATTTGTCCTCTTTTACTGTCATCAAAGAATTATGACCCAAAGCAGCAGGATGTTCTTTCACCTTTTGAGTTCAAAGATAGAAAGTCACCTGGGCTTAAAAACATGAGGTAGAGTTCTGATGACAGAATTTAGATTTTTGGGTGACCTGTCCCTTTGAGAACAGTTCCTGTTGTTGCTCAGTAGAAACAGAATTAGCTCCTTCACCACGAATTTGCTCGTAATTCTAATTTTGTCATCGTTTTTCAGGCATCATGAGTCAGACAGGAAACAGAGCGACCTCTGTGATAGCTCATGTTATTATTACTGCATGTTTTCAGACAGATCCCATCTCACCAGCCCTGTCAGTGCAGAATCCTACAGGCTTTCAAAGAGTCTGACTGCAGCTTTAAAAGACCCACACCTGAATCAAACAGTGGAACTGCTGGAGTGAAACATGAGAATGCTGGAGGGTTGCCAGATCTCACCGGCCGCCTCTCCATAATACACTGTGAACAGATTCTTTGCTTATTCACTCATAAACAAACTCTTCCATAAGCATTTTTTTTCTGTGAAAATATAGAGACATGAAATTAATTTTAAGAAAGTGAAAGTCCACGTAAACATTTGCAGATGAGCATCATTAATTTTCATTCACTTTTATTCATCTTACTGTACAAAAACAGTCATAATGAGGGAGGCACGACACAGTATTTGGGGAGTTGAGAATGAATAATAAATCAGTAAAAGATTATTTAAATAATTTGTTGAGAGTTATGTTGGAGTCTATTTTGAAAAGTTACCAATGAGGTTAAACTTTTTTATTAACAGTCAATCACAATACTAAATGCTTTTCTTAAAAATATTAAAAACTAAAAGTAAGGAAAAGAACGTGCATGCCTATAAAATGAAAGAACCCACAATGCATTGCCTTGAGCTGCAGTTTGCAATCAGATGAGGGCTCAGCAACACATTCCCCTCTTTAATTAAATGTGTGACTCAGAGGAATCGGTCATATTGATTTGTTCTTCCTCTGCTTTAAAAACAAAAGCACAGCACTTAATGAACTCTCTCTGCTGCGGAAGGGTCTGGAAACACTGTGTCTATCTGGTTTTTAGGTCTCTAATAGCACTAATTATCAGGAGCTCTGTCTGTTTGTGATCTGTTTATGACCAGCCACCATCTGAGTCCTGTCCTGACCTGCAACCTGGCAGGTCCACTTGAGCTGGGAAGGATGAAGAATTCTCAGCATTCCACTGGGTCAGGGCTCTGGAAGAGCCAATCACAGAATAGAATGCACCAGCACATAAGCTGAATGAAAGGGCCGTACTAGAGGTTTATATTTGTTTTGTGCCTTGGGGGGCTCCAAACAGAGATCAAGCAGGAATATTAAAAGTTAAATATATTTGGCTTAAAATCATCAATTTCTTAACTTTCTTAATTAAATTTCTTAATGTACATTCCTGGTTTAATTGTGCATGATTCATCCATGCATGTTATTTCTAATAAACATGATTATTTCAAAAACGTCTGTTTTCTTATCATTAATTATGTTGTGAAAACATGCTCTGCTCCTTGACAGCTGATGATGCAAATCACCATCAATTTTTCAACCATTTCCCTCCATCTACCTGCCATACAGGGACAACATTTAATGAGCCAATGAACTCTGGATTAAAAATCAAGGCCTGCACTTATTTTGCATGAATGTCTCACATAGTCTCAAATAATAAGTAACTTTGTTACTGTGTCTCTGTCTCCCTGTCTCTGTCCCTCCATTTCTACAATAAAACCATGTAGTGCAGTTCAGTCACCAGAAAAACACCTCAGTAATGTACAACTGCTCAAACAGTATAGACAGGCTTTCTTTCTTCCTACATATGAAATATAAATGTCAGAAAATAACTAAGAAAACTTTTTACTGCAGTCATGAATAGGTGTTTAGACTGGGTATTAGAAGCATAAATTAAATCTATTTAAAAACAAACACTAACAATATATATGTAAAGTTTAATTTACTAATGTAAACAATTGTAAAAACAAAATGCTAATTGGTTCATTATAGTAATAAACACGGGAGTTTTTTTTACAATAAGCTACTAAAAAATCAATGGGCTTAATTGTTATAATGGCACTACAATAATAAGGTATATTGTCTATTGTATAACAAAACATAACTTATTTTTATTTTCATTTTGGGGTGAAATATCATTCTGAAACTTCTTCACAGTTTTTGTTTGACTGACTACAAACAGTAAAGTCAATTTTATAGCATGTAAAGCATATTATTGGGTGTTGTGAAGTGACAGTTTATTAAAGTGAGCACATCTGGGTCTATCTAGCCTTCTCGTCTGAACTTCTAAATGCCATTTCCTCTCAACAATGCCCTTATATTCTGAAGCCAGCATGCTCATATGCCCAAGAGTGATGGACACACTCACTGTGGCCTCCTCTCATGTTTCAGTGCCTGGACAGTCTCACACTCCCCTGAGGGGACAGTGCACGGGCAGAACCTCCATCCAGTCCCTCAACAGTAACACTGCATTAAGTGGTGAATTTATAACAGCTTGATGGGCCAGAAACAAGTGACTTATTACTGATTACTTTAAAAACGGCATCATTGACAAAACCATGTGCTTAAGGAGATTCCTCTGTTCTTTGAAGTTCCTTTAGTTACTGTAGATGAAACTAGCTGATAGGCTCTTAATTAGCCGGAAATCACAAAGAAGGAAAGAGCTATTTAGGGGAACTCCCCAGAATCTCACAACAGAGGCAAAGCTGACAACTTCTCACTAAAGCAAGGTGCTGACCCATATTTATGTTGCTAATTCTGGTACTGCACAACAACACGCCACTAATGGGCAGTTTTCTTTTGAAAGCACCAGAGAGATGAGGGTAAGAGTTTATCAGTCTGCAGATGACAGGTTATACCAGCACAGGATATAAGGGCTTCAAGAAGCTCGATGCTAGTGCTACAAACCTGAACATAGCTTTGAAGACAGGTATTACTTTGAAGAAAGGAAATATGAGCTTTATGCTTCACCTGAAAACATTTTAAAACAATGTGTAACAGTCTAAGGAAAGAGCAGATTATGTCTATACCCAATTGCTTCCTGTCTTTTTGAATGTAAGCACAGCCCACATTGAACTGTAAATCTTAAGGCATACTTTTTTCACCAATAGTTAAACATCAGTAACGCTTTAGAATGGGGATCAATTTCCACTTTGAACAAGTTGCCAATTAGTATTGGATGTTTGTTAGTACATATTAATGCCCTATTCTGCATGACCATATTGTACATCTTACACCAATACCCACACTTAAACATAACACAAGTATTAATAATCAGTAAATTACGAGTTTATCGAGGCAAAATTCATATTTAATGGTGAATATGTAGTGAATATGTAAAACTACACTATCTGAAATATGTTAAGCTCCAGGCAAGAAAGACTGTGTAATGATTTCAGGGTTGTACATTATATGCAGCTACACATAGTCCTGTTGTTTTGATTTTCCATGTCATCTGCTGTTGTGTTAACACTCCTCACAGGATTTCTACTTAAATGACCTCGGCAAGGAAACTAATAGTGTAAAAACCATAGACTAACCTTCCACAATAATACAAAACCCTTTACAGGATTATACAGTATGTGGTCTACACATCTACTGAACTTTAAAAATGTGTTAAGTATGTTTACCGGGTAAAAAAACCTGACTTTCCCTTACAAAAATGTACTGTAGTGGTACCAAAGTATAGTGACAGCATCATATATTAATACCATGGTATTTTGTATATTTGCTGCTGAAAGAATACTGTATGTACTGCATATCATGTACTACCGTAGCACTGTAGTACTACTGTACTGTATTCATTAGAAACAGCATGGCTGTCAGGTTGAATTGTCACCTTCATAGTAAGCGATGCACAAAATGAAAACAAAGTTCGGATTCATTGTAGCCAATCGTTGCGCTGGTTCAAAGAACCAGAGTCAGTAAACGACTTACAGACTCAGTCAAATGTGTTCCAAGAGCGCCTGCGCGCGTTTTTGGAGGTCAAGTGAACTTGATCACAATCAGTTCAATAGATCTAATTGTTTTTTACTGACGCAATATAATTCAAAATATATTATATTAAGCTACTGATATTCATTATTAAGGTTAATATGCTGTAAGATTAACAGTATTATACAGTTTATACAGACATTGTTTACAGTATTGTTCCCATCTCATAATTTTACATCTAATCACAGTCATCTCATGCAGTTGAGTGACATTTAGGGTACAACCCCTTTGCTATCGGTTCCTCCGATTCATTAAAAAAACAATCGAATCGATTCGCGGTGCAGGTGCGAAAAGGGATTTCAGTTAAACAGATGATCGAAACTGAATGTGAATTATTATGAACGGATTATAATCCGTGATATATAAATACTTGGGATTACTGCTGTCGTTTATACCTCTTTAAGAGTTTAGATCAGCGTAGAGAAACAGAAAAGCAAAGATAAACAGAGCAAAGATAAATAATTTAGACGGCATGTAACATTACTGTACTTACAAGTTTTGGTTGGTCTTTCCGGTCTGTTTGTGTAATGCCACTGAAAAGCCAAAGAAACTGCCCTTGGTTTTGCCCTCTTTGATGATCGGGAACTGCACGTCAATGTTAAATCCACCGCTCGACTGAATCACGCAGATCACAAACACGCACAAGTGTAAAGTCTTTCCAGCCATAGTTTAATATTCCTCTCTCGCACTTGCACTTGCACAACCAAATCCAATGAGCGGGATTTTCTCAATCACACGCCATAGAGAAGCGTGTTCCCTCAGTCTCTGGCAGTGAGCTATAAGGTGTTTGTCGCTGTTCCCCGCCTCCCTCCACCCTCACGGCAAATTCCAACCTGCTTCTGTCCCTCCACACCTCCAGCAGTTCTGCTCACAGAAATAGAGCTGCAGATACTGTATGACCCAGACCTCTGATAAAGAGAGAGAGCTCTTAAATACAACAGAAGCCAAGTCTCTCCCTCACTTTCTCTCTCTCTGACACACACACACACACACACACACAAACACACCTGTTGCTATGCTGCACATAAGATTAAGTTTTTATTATTCAGACATTATCAGTTACCTAAGCAGAGTCTGTGAGGGATTTTTGTTTGTTTCTTTGCTTTTGTACAGGAAATGTTTAAATGTTTGTATAGAAAATGTTTGTTCCCTCAAATGAGCTGAATAGATCTGCAGTTCCCCCACATTGCCCTGATAAGAGCACTGCAGTAACCAGATCACCATTTCATCAGATAATCACAGCATCAGTCACCCTGACTGTCCACCAAGGAAAAATGATGGAATGTTCTAGTGAATCAGCACGAATCCCACACTGGCTCAGTTATTCATTAAGAGAACACTGGCTGACGTCTTCAGGGTTGTTTTAGAGTATATAAGCTTGTCTGTGTATGTGAGTACAAGTCTTGATTCCTCCCACTCGGAGCTACCTCTCATGCCGTGGAATTTCTGGAGGTGGGGGATGGAGGTGCGGAAGGTTTGGAGGGAGAATTCACCCTCTGAACTAAAATAATAGCTTTGTAGATAGCAGATCACAGGAAAATTATAGACTGTCCCAGCTTCTGGAACTGGGAGGAAAGCTCCTGCTCATGGGAAAACACAGAGGCAGATAAAAGCTTCAAAATATCTTTCACTGGCATTTTTTTTTGCAGCTAAATTTATATTCCCTGTAGAAGAGTTTGTGCCCTGTTCAGAACTATGTGCTCATGAAAGTCATTAGATGATTTTAAAATGACCCTTTTATGGAAATACAAAACACCAAAATATTTAAGGCAAAAATAGAAAATGGCAACATGGAGTTGGTGTCTGAAAATGCCAAAGGTCAGGTTGGTCACATGGAGGCTCCATGTGATGCCAGAAATTCTTCTGAGATAATACCATCATAATCATAGTACACCAGCTGCCTTACATATTTGATGTTACTTTTGTAAAAGATTCAAAGTTTTGCCTAGTGGATGATACATTTTAGGGTTGAGCTTGTTTGACCTGGGCCAGCAACTCCTAGCAACCACCTGGAACAACCTATAGCAACTGTTTAGCAATGTTCAGGAAACTTCTCTCAACATCACAACATTGTTGTGTCGACTTTAAAGTAAAGAAATACAGACATTTCTTTTAAGAAACTTAATGATTGCTTTTCTGCAGACAGGATTTCCCCAGGAATTAATCCCTTGGCTTTGCATTTCCTTTGACTTTGTAAGTAAAGCATACAGACCTGTAAAAATGATCCTGAGGTTGGCTAAAATCACACCCCTCCCCCCTCCCCCATACCCCTAAACACCCACACAAAACATATATATCTGAGTCTATTCAACATGACAGATGATATCATCTGCTCAACTGTTCTCTGTAAAACTAGTAGGGATGTGATCTCTCTATGGTCACAGATATTACTGTTGCCCTTGACAAGAACATATTTACATATGTATGAGAGGAGCTGGAGCCTGATCTGTGCGTGTGAATATTACACAGCAAATAACCCTGAGTAAACCAACACCAGCCTGACTGCTCATAGAGAACAAAGCCACCTAGTGCCCTGGGCTCCACCACAGAGAGACCTCAGTCCAACCACTGTACAGACTGACTCACATGCAGTTTATCCCTAGACCCCATTTGCAAATGTCAACCCAAATGAACAGGACAGCAGGGAACAGTTTTATTCACTCACACTTTTCCCGAGCTAAAATCCAGAAGATTACTCTGTACAGCCACAGAAATATAGAGGAAACCCACTTTAATTCTCTATGTCATCCAACTGTTTTGCATTTGTGATTAGATTAAGAATTTGTTTATGCGCCACATGCAGGTTCTCCTGCTTTTATAGTCACTTACATTGTACAGCTTTATAGAGAAACGTCAATTTTATAGAAAAAGCAATGTGACTGGGTGATCTGTCCCTTTAAATGCTCCAAATAAGAGTGGGGCATCATGGGATGAATTTCCTGATGCAAACATTTCATAGGCTGAATGATGGTCATAAGTTTGCCTTACAGCCATGAGTTCAGTAAAGATGACATTAAAGATGAGTCCTGAAGATGAGAAGAGTAAGAAATCTGATCTCTGATCAGCATCTACAATAGCTCTTGCCTCTGGGCCTGAACTCTCTGTCTGTTTCTTCAGGTCTTTAAAGGTTATCAGTTGTAAATCCATTTTAGACTTTGTCAGCTGACCTGAACAGGGTCAGCAAGCATTGTTAAAATAAAACAGTATGAATACTAACAAGAGCACTCAAGTGTGATCAATTATTTATGCCACGGTAAATGAGCAAGTTAACAATAGAGTAATGTCTAGTAAACGAAAGACAGATTGTGGTTTCCTCAAATAAAAAAGTAAAACAAACATTGTCTGGACTGGTAGAAGAGCAAACACACAAAGAGCACAAAGAAATCCTGCTGATAAAACACACAAGGTTCATCTGTGGGCAGGAGATAATATATTACTGTGTGGATTCACTGGGCAGGTCTGCAGTACGTGATGATGTGGGGATTTCGGTCGTTGGCTTTAGCCCTGCCCAAACCTAGATGGCAAGGTCTGCTGTTGTCATGGAGATCCTGGTTGCTATGTGTGCAATGCTGTCCAAATGTGTGTCAGGGGAGGAAGACACTGTGTTCTTTTAAAGCCCTGCCAAGTTTTACAGCTCCAACCTTTACTGATTCCCTGCACCGTTTAAGCCCACAAACTTTACAGTACAACTGACACTTACAAAACACTGCATACATGACAACCAGATGTATGAGGTTTATGCTCTTAATGAAATATATTTCAAATGTTGCTGATGTATTTCAAATGTTCAAATGATGTTATTGTTAATGCTTCAAGAAAACCAAACCTTATATTTTCTGATAAAATTGCCACATAACACTGTGTGATATCTTTACATGTACAGTAAAGACAGTTTATTTACAGCTTATTTATTTATTTATAGCCAGTCCAAAAATAATGACAGAAATGAAAAAAAAAACAGCTAATGTATTGGACAAGTAACACATCACAAAAAGACACTAATAATGAGTTATCACAGTTGTCTGGATAAGTGGACATAATACTCTGTTTAAAAATGTCACTTGTTTTGATTTAAACTGTCTATATCAGACACACAGAGAAATGCAACTGTGATTTACACTGATTAAAAACAAACAAAAGGATTTAGATTGGAAAACAGCTCAGAGTTTAACTTTTTATAGTATTGGTGGTATTTATGATTTATAGTTAAAGCCCCTCCCCAATGAGAATGTGTGTTACATATGTTTAACATATCAGATATTGAACAATAGGCTTCTGATATATGATACATGTTCTGAGGAGTGTGTGAGAAAATCACATCACACAGTTTCAGCCCACATTGTGTGACCCCTCCCTCCAGTCTCTGTAAGGGTGTTCAAAAAGGAAGAAATTGTGAGAGGGGATGATCTCATGCAGAAGTTTCTATAATCTTCTGATGTAATCAGCTAAAGCTTTAAAAAAACAAAGAAAATGCAGAAAATACAGTGAAAATTGCTGTCATCATTTTTTTTTATTATTTCATGTGGAATGCATGGCTATGAAGATGTATTAATCTTATTTCTGTAGACATGTACAAAAGATTTTGATTGCAATTTATATTAGCAATTAAGTTATTATTAGCATTATAAAATGTGATTATATAGTTAGTATATATTATATGATATTATATTGTATGCTGCAAATAACCTGACAATAAAACACAAAGTTCCAGCACCTGAACCTGCAATCTTTGACCTCACTGTGTACACACAATGTGTCTGTTGTGTGTATTACAGACCCCACTCAGGTGATTTGTTCTTAACCATAACAGAAAAATATGAAACAGGTGTGTCGATGGCTTTGCTGCCCCAGACTGAAAAGAGCATTTTCCCACCGTCATTTTCTATTTTAACATCATTGTGATATGTTTTAATGGACAGCTGGTGCTTCACTTTTGTATCCAGACCCAGTTTTTACATCATTAGACAGGAATGATGCAACCCAATACAGTGTCAAATTTAAAACTAAACAAAAAAAAGCCAAACCATATTCATGACAACAACAAATTGGACTTTTAATTTGGTACTATTGCCTACCTGTGTTTTCTGATAAAGTGGAACAAAGTTGTTGTTTTTTTAACTGAAACCAATAAAAACCAGCCTGTCATATACAGGTAGCTGAAAATAGATATAGGCTAGTAAATGGTACATCACTTGTACGCAGTTTTGAAGTATATGAATGCACTGATTTAATTTTGCAGTGAGGGGCCCTGTCTCCACTCATACAGAGGCCAGTGCAGTTTGCGTTACAACACTGGGTTTGGAATTATATGAGGGTGAGTAATTGATGGAAATTGTTAATTTTTGGGTGAACTTTATTACCTTATTAAACTTATATACCTTTCAAATGCTTTAAATTGTGCTATGATTGTGCCATGATTACATGGCTAGTGTTTTCATAGTGTTTTCTCTGCTGTCCACAGCCCTGTCAGAACAGACCTGTAAACAATTTTAATGGTGCATTAGTTGAGATTCAGTGTTCTAGAGGACAGAAAACACACACACTGCTCCACCTATACTGTGTGTCTCCAAATGAATGCTGGTACCTCAGGGTACTTTCCAGCAGATGTTGAACAGACAAGCTGTTCTCCTATAGAACAAGACCTCTGACTGCTGGGACGTATGATATATGTTCACATTTGCTCATAACTGTATGCTAGCCAATGTGATTTAGCAGCTCCTGTGATCTCATTAGTGAAATGAGGTGGAGAAACATGTTTTTGTCATTAAACTTATTTCCCTGACAAAACTGGTAAAGATCTTCTCACATATGCACTAAAGTCTTTCTTCTGCCAGTATCACCCAGAGCAGCTGTCAGAACAGAGGCAGAACTGATTATATTATACTGTGAATTTTCTTCCTGTGTATTGAGTCTCTGTGTCTGCTGGTGGCTTGTATGTTTGTTCATCTCAGTCTGCAGTTTAGATTTTAAATGTCTGTTTCATGTGTAAGAGCATGTCTGCAGACCCCTGATTGACCTTCACATCAACCAAAGCAGTTCTGACCTCAAACACCACTGCTTTGTGTTGAACAGAAGTTTAAAACAGATAATCCAAAAAGGACATTTACTTACCAGTACTGACCCAGATTGTTTTCTTTCTCTGATGGAACACAAAATTAGATGTTGAGCAGAATGTCTGAGCTACTGTTCCACACCAGTAGACTTGTTTTGTACTGCTAAACTCCTGAAAGGTTATAAATGAACCATAAAGAAGCTCACATAACTTCTGTGCTATAGTGCAAGTCTCATGGAGCTGTATATCTATACAATAGTTGTATATGTATGTGATAGTTGTATATGATAGCTATATATAATAATTATATGTCTGTAATAACTCTATATAATTGTTATATATGTATATGACGATCATAAATGTGTATGATAGCTGTTTATGTATATGATAGTTGTATATGATATATGTATATGATAGGTGTATATGTATACGACAGTTATATATGATAGCTGTATATGATAATTATGTATGTCTATAATAACTATATGTAATTGTTGTATATGTATATGATGACTATACATGTGTATGATAACTGTATATGTATGTGATATGTATGTCATCTGTATATGATTAATAACTATAATAGCTATTATATGTTGGTAAAGAGTTGGAATATAGTGTCATATATTAAATAGTCATATAAACTATTTTTATGATATGTGGTTGGATACTTGGAAACTTGATATTATGGTGATATTTTGGGGTTTTGTTTTATAAATCTACTTAGGTCATTTGGATACATGCAGCTTGGACATTTTTCATAACAACTTTTATGTTACATGGAAGAAATAACACATGGTCAGAATAACCTGAAGAGTGCTGGAATTTAGACT
Organism: Botia almorhae; assembly: GCA_036877575.1. Taxonomy (NCBI): domain Eukaryota; kingdom Metazoa; phylum Chordata; class Actinopteri; order Cypriniformes; family Botiidae; genus Botia; species Botia almorhae. The sequence goes on from JAZGTJ010013728.1 coordinate 11,930, forward strand.
AATAGATGAAGTTCTAAGACTCTGAAGTGCTTTGAATAAAGAGAACAGGAGAGAGAGCTGAGTGGGCGAGCATGTCTTTGTTCTCTCAGGACAAGAATAACAGTGCTGAACAAACCTGCATATTTTACACTCAATTGAATTTCCCTTTCACATCATTAAATGTCTATTCATGACCACAGGAGAACGCAGGCAAACACATGCAAGTGCTGGGCACAGAGCAAACACAGGCTTTCCTCTATACTCTTTACTATATAGTGTCATGTTCATGTTCACATGTCACACTGAAATTGTAAAAACATTGTTATAATAAAGAGAAAACTGCTCCTGTCTCCGAGGGCTGAAGGATCGAGTGATCTGCACTTGAAGAAAATCCAGTCTTGCGTTTGTGCAAATCATATATGACATTGTAATTTGTCACACTAAGTACTTTCACAAATGTGCTGAATTCTCATAGAAGCAATAAATCGTCATGTTGTATTTTAATTACACCACTGGGTTGTGTGTTGCTGTGTGTGAAAAACCGAGAGCATTGAGAGCGAATGATAGAATATACTTGCGTTGTTTTATATTTTCAAGCAGAGTTTAATGTGTTTAATAATTGTTCTTGTAATTTTACCATTTTAAAATGTCTTATATATTTTTAAGTGGAAGAAAATGTATAAATATTAATAGAGCTTGTTTAGTTGTTCTACGGTTTATATTTAATCTTAAACCAAAAGAAGTGAACTCCTCCTGGTGTGGCTTCCTGGAGAACATGATCAAATCTGCTGTTTCCAGGGAAACATGACAAGAAATGAAACACTGACTCAAAGTTACAGTCAGTGACCAGGACTGCATAATGTGTGTGTTATATTGTGACTTTCTAAACACATTTCTAACATAAACCATAAACAGTATAATTTGGTATTTTATGTCATGTTGACTTTGTCTTAACAAGTGCTGTGACTGCATAATTCTGTAATAACATAATTCATTATTTTGCTCATACTGACATGCTGAAAGATACATTTCCTGCTATTGGGATTTTAGAGACTTAGTTGTTTAAAACAGGTCTGAATACTGAAACCTTCATGGCAGCTGCTAGAAGCTTAAGCCCCCCCAGAATGCAATGATGAAGTTCATTAAAAAAGAGAGACCCTCTTCTCTCAGGCTCTTGCCACAGCTGTTCAGCTCTCCAGAAGACGCCTGTCCAGCTAAATGAACACATTCCACTGAAGTGTGACACTGTTACCCAGAGAAACCAGCTGCTTTGAGAGTCCTAGAGTCAGGACCATAGAATGGGATGAATATACACACCACTGAGGAAATGCTGTGCTAAAAGCTTGCCAGAAAAACACAACAGATACAATTCTTGCTCAAGAGAAGCATGTTAAACATTTCTGTCTGATTTTAGACAGTCTTAAAATAAAATTAGAGTGAAATTCTTTTCTGTGGCTACATTGCCAAGCAGCTACATTCCAAAAAGAGATCTATTTAACATCTCATTTGTTGCTATTAGACAGTGATGAAATTGAATAAAGATAAAGGCCCGTTTAACATTACATCTTGCATTTTCTAAAGTTACAAAACAGAGCTCAGAAATATTTAACATTTCTCATTAAAAGTTTTCAAGACTGTATGTGAACAATTTTCTTGTGGGTGTAGTTATTAAAGGAATTATGGGAAACACATTTAGGAGTTTCTGTTTATTTTGAGCTCCATTGATTCTCCTGAATCCTGACAGATCAGGGTGTGAGCCATCAGGTTAGCCAATCTAGGTTAACTTTTTTGCGGCCATTAAAGATGTCTTCAGTTTTTTTAACTTCATATACCCTCTCACTCTAACAGAAGAACATGAATGAATGATGTTTTTTGTGTGGACATTGAGGTGCACCTGCTGTGAAGTGAACGCCTATGGAGGAGAAAACACAAGGTTAAAGGTCAGACCAGTTTTACTTCTAAAGTGGCAAAGGTGAACACATGAGGCACAACGAAATCTTCTCATAACTTCCAGATGACACGTGCTGGTGGGCACTTTCCTCTAGAGACGGTGTTTAGAGATGATAGAAATGGGATTCTTAGAATTCATCCACAGCTGGCAGAGCCATTCTCCCTCTCCTGTGACATCTGTGCTCATCTGGGGCTGTTAACACCAGAGCTTAAACCCCAGCAGCTATAACTGACCCTCTGACACCCGTTAAGAACCCCATATTTTAAATAAAACAAAGATTTCAATAAACAAACAGCGATAGAACACAGATTTTTGTCTGTCTTGATTTACAAATCATTACTTGAGATTGATTGATTAAAAAATGTATTTTTACATTGTGGGTGGTGCTTGTCTGTAAGAGTGTTATGGATGGTTTCTAGTGTTTTGAGTGGTTGCTAGATGATTTATTAAGGGCCCAAATTCAATGATCTTAACCCCCATATCTCTATGATATTTTAATCTGTAGATATAGCTCACTCAAGCTGTTATTCTATGAGCATGTTCTTAAAACAGTTCAGCGTGTTTTTCTAAAAGCAAGTGAATTAAGAATTGAGTTGCTTCTGCAGTGTCATGAGTGGGAGGACCTTTGTCTCCTGCCTCTCCAACCTTAATTAAATTCCAAACTCCATCACATCCTCCCTGAGTGTATGTGTGTTGGGGGGGGGTATGATTGTACACTAAAGAAAACCTTACATATCTGAGCAAACCTCCTTTTGAGGATGTCCTTGTTTGTAAAAATAATACATAGAGTTTAGAGTTTTTTGATTGTAAAAATGTATAGCATAGTAATACTAGAAAGTTTTGAAGAAAACAAGCTTATAAAT
>JAZGTJ010013729.1:0-14720 GCA_036877575.1 Botia almorhae
TTGTTTCAAGTATGCTAACATTGCTTAACCCTCTGGAGTCTAAGGGGGTTTTGGGGCCCTGGAAGAGTTTAGACATGCTCTTATATTTGGGCTTTTTTGAAAACATTATTAATTGCTTAAGTATGGTTACAGTGTATACAGCACAAATGGTGGTACAATAATATCTCAACCATATGCATGCATGTGTTTTTGATTATGCATAAAAGGTGAAAAGGATACTTTTTTAAGTTACTAAAATAAGGCCAGAAAAAACACACACAAAATCTGTTTACAAGACCTTTGAGTACTGGATGTGATAGACTAGAGTTTTTGCTACACAACAGTGTAAAAATCATGTTTTACAGTATATCACATAAAACAATAGATTGATTTACATTTTGTAAGACAGTTTTGGTGTTAGAAAGACCAAGAAAGAGTATGCAAGGGAGTGTCAACGGTCATGAATATTGATGTAATTTACACCTGAGAAATGGTCTACAGAAGTAAGAATGAGAAAAGTCACAGGAAAAGTCATGTTTTTATTTTCATTCTGCTTTTTATATATGAACGGATAACAGTGTACATGTAAACATATGTATGTATGGGTAGATAGAGTATAGAATATTACACATCTTTGTGCCACTCCTGGAAACAGTTCCTGTTCAATTAAAGACACAAGTGTACATTGCATGCCTGGCAATTCCATAGTGTTTGTTACTGCCTTGCAAACAACACAGATCTGGTGCCTGGCAGTGGCAAGATGGCTGGGATTTTAGGCTAGCTCAGCTCCAGGGCAGTCACAGGTGCAGGACAAGGAATAATTGTTGTTTTCCTGTAGCTCAGTGGTTAAAGCATGGTGTTAACAACGCCAAGGTCATGGGTTCGAACCCGGGATTGCACATACTCAGAAACAATGTATAGTATAATGCAATGTAAGTCTGCCAAATGCATAAATGTAAATGTTTTCCATGCATGCTGTGTTTTCATCCTTCTGCATACAGTGTCTCCAGTAAAAGCAGCATGTATTGTTGAACAGACAAAGACCTTTCACAAACACAAGTGGGCCTTCCCGAATCCACCTGGTGGATTAAACATGATATAATAGAAAATTAGCACACGAGTGTAAACTATTACACCTGATTTTATATTTAGCAACAATAAGCTAGTTAAATAATACTAGTTGAATTTACATTTACAGCATGTGGCAGATTCTTTTATGTTTTGTCTTTATTGAGTCTCAATTTTCATCATACCCTTCTCACGAAGTTACACCCTTTTTTTCACGCTGTAACGTCTGTTACATTTATGCGCTATATAATTTAGTTACAATTCATTTACTACTTAGGCAAAATATTTCAATGTTATTAAATGTAATGAAACGTTGAATTCACAGATATTATATTTTAGGACTGAAAAAATACAACTTACTCACTTTATATGAAATCCTCTGCGGGATCCAGTTGCTGTTCAAAATGCAACTCATCCTCACCGGAGTCACAATCTTCCTCTGAAGAAAAAGTAAACTCTTCCTTGCTGTCCAGTATGATCTGAAGGGCTTCCTCACATGTGTAGCGTGCCATCCTTCTAACTCGTAGGAAAGTCAGTGAAACCGATCAATAAAAATGATGCTTTTGATGGCGTTATTAAGGGGAGTGTACCATTCTCATGTCTCGCTGAAACGATTACCTTATGAATAGCGAAGGGGCGTGGTCACATTAGCGCTAATGAGCTGACAGTAAGATACTGGCACTCTTTTTACTTTTATGCATATAACATAATCAGTGAATAATTGTTTTCGATGTGGACTAGTCCATTTAATAGCAGACATTTTAATCTTTATTTAGACATATTTTTAAACCTGTAAATTAAGTATTCACTGAGCTACAGCTCATTTTGTCACACACTTAAAAAAAAGTTAGCTTAGAAAGAGTCGGCAGAAAGTGCATCCTGTTTGTTTTCTTTATTTTTCTTAATTTTTTTCATATTGTTTCCATTGAAAGAGTACCAGAATAAGAGTAGACCCTTTAAAGTTTCGAATGATTTTTTCTTAAATTTGTATGACCACAAACTTAAGGAGTATTTAAATCATTTTTACAGCTAAAAAAAAATAAGCCAGGTCGCCGGTGCCTCCGCCGACCTCAGAGGGTTAATAAATCATGACTCCACTAGGATTCACAAGGCCACAACTATAGCCACTACAAACACTGGGGAAAACACCCATTCCAGGTGAAGGGCGTTGCGGAGACCACACCCCGCTAAAAGGAGGTAATGTGTGGAAATGAGATATAGACTGACAAGGCAGTACTACCTAAGGTAAAAGTCCTACCTACTGGGATGGCTCACTGCCACAGAGACTGGCAACAGTACAGCGCCAAGGGGTAAATGTGTATAAAAACAAGTTTTGATTTTGAAGACTTTTTGTTCTTCATATACAAATACTCAAATATGTATCAATACTTCACACATATATAAATATTTATTATTTAATAGATGACCATTTATACTGGAATGAAAAGAGAAAAAGAAACAGTGTGACCCAGTCAACATTAAGTCCCCCAGACATAGAACTCATAAACACCAAAAATGTTCGTCAGTGATTTTATTTCAAGAGTTTCTGTGTGTTTGTTTTGTTTATTCACCAGAACGAATATAGATTGAGGCGCTCATCTGTGTACTACTGTAACTGACCATGTTTTGTTCCGCTTGTCAAAGTAGTTCTGCTGCGCTCAGTGTTTTGTTACGATTTTATTCTTATAATATTGTATTATAACATCATATAATACATTATTTCTTTAAGTAAGTAAATATAAACATGAAAGATGTAAAGATTTTACATTTTAGAAATGAAGGAATTCGCGCAAGGATACACTGCCCTCTAAACACAGTGAGGCAGCTGCGTGCGCGCCAGACATCAGTCGCCTTCAAGACTGCGTCGGTTTTTGGGTGAGAGGCGAAAAAAAAGTTAAAATATATATTTTATCATTTCATAACTGTATGTGAGTTCTAGCATTTTGATGTTTTTTACAGGTAAAAACAGGTAAAATATTTCCTGCATGTTTTCACTTATTTTCACTACGTTAATATTTGTGAAATTCTTAATATGTCCGTTTATGTAGTCACACACCTTAAAGTTCATTCTTACTGTTATTGCCCCGGAAATAATACAGTTAATTGAACACACATTAACCTTTGGTGACAACATACCCCAAAAGCAGGCTAAGCTGTCCCACTATATGGGGTAAGTTGTCCCAAAATAACTCATTAGGAATCAGAATGATTTATAGGATAACATTTTGTGTAATTGCCACTTTTGATTTCAAACCTTATGAGATTTGTGACAACTAGCCCCAGTTTTGTAACTCTATCGACATGGAACATGCAACAAGGACGCTACAATATACATTTTCCCCATATTATCTAATGCAAAAGGCAAAATATGAAGACGTCTGGCTGCTTCAGGGGCGCAACTACAAAACACCCATGCACATCATAACCAAGAGCAGGTAAGTTCAACACCCACTGTATTTTCTGACACAAAAATGTCAACCCACTTCAATATCTATAGTGCTAGATGTCCCTGTGGTCTGTTTCTCTATTCGCATATTATGATAATCTGCGAGACCACATCGATCGCCTCACCTGCCGTTCAGCGCCTGTCCCAACAGATCCGGCTTCGAGTTGTTCTGGTGTGGCTTGAAAGCTCCGTTAAAATGCCATAGAAAAGAGCTACAGAACTGTTGCAGTGTCCCAAATTGCATTTTCGTCTGCCCCCTCCTCCCCTAACCAACCCAGTAGTCTTTCACTTCAGGAAACGACAGCAACACACCCATAGATCCACAACCGCGACATCCAAAACGCTGTCGATCAAGTCCCATATTTTCCCAGAGATGCGATGGACGTGTGCTTCATGCTCCATCCCGGCGGCGGTGCTGCTGCGGCTGATGTTGCTCCCGAGAGCGTAGGATGGATTCTGTCTGACCGTCCATGCGCAACCGTCTCGCCTCAAAAAATCTGACAAACTAGAGCAGCAAACACACTTTGTGTTTCATAATGCCAGACGCACAGTCATCGCTTGGTTTACTACGTGGTGGTCTATGAGAGATGCGCCGTGAGAGAGGCAGAGGTTTAAAAGTGTGTCTGAAACCCAGTGCAACAGCGTTTGCAAGCATCATAAGCTCGAATCAAACATGGGTATGATGCTCAAAATGCGGTCTAGGTAGGCAGCACACTAGGTTTTGAGACACAGAGCCAACCGTAAGCGTACCGGAGCAGAAGCCACTTCAAAACACTCGAGCTCAAGAGTGTAGCACTGATATATATGATATATAATCTGCATATATATATATATATATATAATATATATATGATAAACATTTAATTTTATTTTGCTTTGTCAAATTAATGCTCAAGATTATTCACTTTCGAGGTGAAATTCGAAGAGGATCTTGGGCGTCTCTGTACTGTGTGGCGAACCAGTCTTCTTTAGGGTGTAAGTATACGTTATATTTTCAGATTGTTTTTCCTAATGTTTCAATAAGCATCACTAAAAACCGGTTTGACATTTTCTTTTTAATTTTCAGTTCTTTCTTTCTTATTATACGGTTAACGGTAGAAACGTGCAGATTTGTTATCATGAGGCTATTCCTACTGGATCCGACCAAATAACTTACATTTGTGTAATACATTAGTGTGTCATTGCATCTAATATAGCGAGTTTGGCTCTGTAACATTACAGTATATTTTTAAAAAACTTTAAAAAATAAAAATAAACCCCTGCCACGACCATCATGACATCATAGGGATGGGCACTCAGCGCTCAGTCTGACGTGACAGCAATGTCCTAAACTGAAAATACAGTAATTACGTCACTTGGTTTTATTTTAACTTAAAAACGGTTTTAATTTTGTTAGTGTTTATGGGGCAGTTTGGGTGGTTTATGTGGTCAGATGGATAAAGGTTGGGACAGCAGCTGTACACAGACACTGCATACTATGATTAGTCTGGGACAGCAACAGCTCTCAATACAGTTTAGATCTGTATGACAAGCATGTTTCCTAATGGGGACCTAAAAAATACTTAAACATTTAAACGGGATGATAATGGGATAGAATGGTAAAAAATTGAGAATCCCAGGAAAAACAGCAGGGTTGACAGGTATGACCTATAAATGTTCTCACAAGGTCAAAATTTACTGGTTTTACTATACTTGTGGGGACATATGATCCCCATAACATAGGGAATACCAGTATCACCCCATTAAACACACACATATAACAAGCACCTACACTTACACACACTGATAGCAGTCAAAATGACTAAGTGCACTTCCATAATCTTAATGTTTGTGTTAATCCGATGCTGATGTAGTGTATTTTCAGTGTACTTCCCACATTAGAATCTGAACCATTTAAAGACCCAAACAATCTGACAGTGAGATCAGAGTCTTTTAATGACTTCCAGGGGAAATATGGAACAAATAAAATCCAGCTACACACACAAACAGACACACTCTCCTTTAGGAATTTTTTTTCCCTCGCCACCGTTGGCTGCAGCTCCCCTGTCCTTGTACTGCCCGTCAGGGGGCTGCTGTAATCAGCTTTAATTTTGCACTTTTTATTAATATTATTTTCATACTATCTATTCATACCCCATATATGACTGTATAACATGCATAATATTACCTGTGTTTCTCCTACCTTGTTTTCTCTGTGTCTGTCTGTCTGTGTGTCTGTCTGTGTGTGCTGTGTAATAGAAATTACAAAAAATTACCATTCAGTATGTAGTAGTGTTTGCTAAGGTATGCATCATTATAACTAATGCCCATAATTTTTGAGAAAACAGTTGACATATAGTTGTAGATGTGTTTTGTCATCTGTTTTGGATTTCAGTGCTTACAAAAATTGTTTTTTGCTTTTGTAAGTTTGGATTTTGTCGAATAGAAATAATTGACTCTCTGCATTGACCTAATGAGCAGTTCAGATTGAACAATTAAATATTGGTCAATTTCCTTTTCCTCAAAAATATTTATTTAAAAATATAACTAGTGTGAGAATAACAATAAGTATTAGTACACTTTTAATACATTAAAATACAAAAGTGTAGTCAAGACTAGAACCTCCAAGATCCAGACCAAGACTTCATCCCTCAAGATCCAGACCAAGACTACACCCCGCATAACTTAGACCAAGACTTACACCTCAAGGCCTACAATAAGACTACATCCCTCAAAATCTAGACCAAAACTACATCCCTCAAGACCCAAACCAAGATTACACTCCTCAAGAGCTAGATCAAAACTACACACCTCAAGACCCAGACGAAGACTATATCCCATAAGACCCAGAGCCAGACGAATTCACTAAGTAATGAGACAGACAAAGATTACATTTATGTGGTCTTAAGACATCTTCAGACCAAGACCACAAGATCAAGACTCCAACTCTGGTAAAATACTTCTGAGTAATATTTTATGTGTATGATACTTAAAATCATGTGGCTTGTTGGGATGAGGTGTAATCAGACCACCCTGAGCACCATATTAACATATTGCACAGCAACACACTAAAAACTAATTAGAACCATAGCGTAACTAAAAAGCAATGTTCTGGCAACCACCCAAAAATTCTAGCAGTGTGGAGGTTAGTTTTAAACACCTGAATCAAAGTGAGCCCCACTAACATTTTTTTAATGCAAATCTCATTGGATTGTTACTGGTTCTGTATGCCCTTGTCACTTTATTAAATACAATGAATGTTTCTTTATATCATAAAATATCTGCCAGATATCCCAAATAAATTTTCTCAAACAAAAGCATAACAAGGTTCTTCTGAATTAACTAAAGTTTTTGAAAAGTTATTAAAACAGTGTGTGGGAAAATAGTTAGCATCTTAGTTAGATGCACATAAATCTTCATAATGCAGACGCTTAATATTTGCAGTTTCTTGTTAATAAACTACTGTAAAATAAATCTCATTAGTCTGTAAGACCAAAACAAAAAACATAAGAGCATACAGAGTTTTGTATTTTTACAGCAAAGTATCAAACCAACCTAGGTATTTCTCTACACAGGAAGAGACCTAAATCACAGCAAACAAATCAGTCAACATTTTGCTTTCTGTGAAATCATGCTGGAGCTTAAACTTGGTGTTTCTAACCTGTCGGTGGGGACCCCTGATGTGTTTTTGAGAGGGTCCTGGCTCGCTCTTACTGGGCCTTCTCTTAATTTGGATTGGGGCCCTGATCTGGATCCCTTAGAGCCACTGTAGAACCACACTCCTGACTTGGTGAGGATTTCTTGTTGTTTTCGGCACAGATTGCACACCCACATTACCTGCATTGAAAGTGTTTCAAATTAAGCAAACTGAAGTAGATTAATCTTATCACAACACCAAAACAAAAACAGATTTAATACAGATTAAAGTTAATTAATACATCTGTTGCCAAAGATGCAGACTATAATAATTAAAAGAAAAATTGAGTATACTTTACAGATAATGAAGCTATATAAAATATACTCTGCTACATACAGTAGCGTATTATTCACGTGTGCATTAAAGCAGAGGTGGACCTTAATATTTATGGTTAAGGTTTAGTTTAGTTTCAGTTTAAGTAATGTAACTATGTAATTTTTGCAGATACCATGGAGCATCATTTGAAGCATACACTTTTACTCTTTAAGGCACAGTCATGCACACGCACATTGAAACCACATACGCACACACACACACATGCACATTAATTGCAGATATAAGTGACAGTGAGTGCATGTGTAAATCAATATCAACATTAGAGAGGGAAAGAAGAAAAGAGAGACAAGAGGGTAAGAGAGACAATCTAATTGAGACAGCTCAAAAAAGCACAAGACAAGGAAAGACTGTACAAGAGAAAGACAAAGACTGTATGAGAAAGAGACAGTTAAAAAAAGAGGGAGACTATTTGAGACAGAAGCAGATTAGAGAGAAAGAGAGAGAGAGAGAGAGAGAGAGAGAGAGAGAAACAGAAAGGTCAAAAGAGGGTGAGAGGAAGTCAGTATGTGAGAGGGACAATTCAAGAGAGTAAGACAGAATAAGAAAGAAACAGTTTAAATGAGAGAGAAATTAAGGAGTAGTATGAGACACATAGAGATAATAATTTAAGACAAGAGAGGGAGACAGTATGAGAGGGAGACATAGGAATGACAAAGACACAATAAGGGAAAGAAATAAATGAATTTCTGTGTGAATTAAATGGCCCATAATATACAACAAAGCCCCATTAGTGACACAGAGGCCTGAGTAATAAAAAAATATTGCCTGGACTTTTTTCAAATGGAATGTGTGCATTAAAGTGTTTCATGCAAATGTTGTTAAAATAAGAAATGCTTTATTTCATATGATACACACATTTCTGCATTTAGAGACACACAAGTCAACAGCTGACAATTAGTCTTTTTTAACCTCCAGATCATATTCCTTTGAATTATCCCCCAAAAAACAAACTATTAGGAGCTCCAAATACATAGCCTGCAAGGGTAAAATCAAGGCTAAAATCAAATATTTGCTATTCTCGAAGAAAAACTACTTTTAATTTAATGCATGCTGACCAAAAACAAGCCGAAATACAAAAAATACAACCTAAAGCAAAAAGCATATTCTCTGCATTTAAATGGTCTACTTAATGGCTATTCAGCACAATTTAAATGGAGAAATAAATTATAAAATGAAAAAAAATTAATGAATAAAGGAACAATGGAAAGGTAATAAAAATATAACACTAATGTTTTGGCTAACAGGTGTTGTAATAAATGTAAAGTATAACATTACAACATATGAAAGGCCTGACATCTTTCCACAAGCTAAAACCTATAACGATGAAGACGAAAAACTGTCCTATCCTTTATGATTCATAACGCCAGCCCTCCAAAAAACACACAAAAATGACACAATTTAAATCTAAATCTCTCTGCTGTAAAAATTAAATATCAGTCTCCAAAAAAATAAACAGATTTGTTTCCTACCCATTTCGTCGTTATGAGTCATTTAGTCTCAGTCGAGACACGAAGGACCAAGCAGATGGTTATAATGGAAGTTCAGAACCATGGACAGCACAAGAGACTCCACGTCCGTGTCCTTCATTGCGTTCAATTTGTATGAATGATCGCTCGATTTTGAAGATCCATCATTGAGCTGCTGTCACATCTGTGAATGTCTGAGTTCAGGAGGCGATCAGCATTTAAGAGGCAGCTCAATTCTTCTGCCTTAGTCTACATTATTTACGGATCTTGCCGCTATCAAGCGACTAAGCTGGAATTCAGTTCATTACAAATACATGCCACCTCAAACTGCATGGAAATGCAGGTACAAACACACATAAGGAGTGAATGTCACTCTTCTGTCAATTTTATTAGATCTAAGTGAACTGAAAAATAATCATATTTGAAATAAAAATGCTGTTTTTCACTTAAAAACTTTGTCTAAAAAAATTAACACTAATGAGGACATTGTAGCAGAGGCTATAAACTTGCTTTAATCTCTCTCAGTGCTTAACAAAGTCTGTTCTTATGCAATACAATTGTAGTAGCTGGGACTGAACTGCTTTGAACTGAGCAGGGTACAAGTGTATCAAGGCAAAGACTAACCATCATTAAATAAATTCAATTAAACTGCAATATATGATAAAAGTCATTTACAAATATTGCATTACACAGTTCAGCAGTTCAGCAAATATGAATATACATTTAATATAAATATTAACCGCTATTATAATTATAATACCAATTCAAGCTTTATGTGGGTGTGGAGTAAGAGCTCCATAACATCTTTGCCCCAACACTGAAAAAGAATCTGGTCATCCAGCACTGCAGGGGCAACTCAATCCACCACCTTACTAACATATGGAGCCATTGACACTGACATCGGACACACCAGTGCTAGTGTCCATGACACACCAACATCGGCTGCGTTCAGCAGCATCCACACAGACAGCATCATGGGAAAACAACTCTGTCAACCAAAACCAGCTTCCAAATATTCCAATAATCACAATTATCTACCAATAATTCACACTGATCCCAAGCCAGTGCAGAACATGCCAAACTGACCAATGCTATTCATGTCCAATCTTTAAAATGTATAAAATGATAAAAAAAATTCATTAAAAACACACAGGTTGGTCTTATACAGAGAATGGCTTTCAGTTCAAATTCAATAATAATAATGACATATTTGTCAGATACAGTAACGTCCTGGTTACATATGTAACCCCCGTTCCCTGAAGGAGGACTGACGGACTGACGTAAATACAATGAGCATCGGCCTGAGAGGAAAGAGCCAATGAGCATTGGGCAAAAGCGCTGCGCGCTGGGTCACGCCTACCCGGAAGCGGGTGTATAAAGTGTCCCGGACAATCAGCTGTGAATCAGGCCTGCGGCAGGGGGACGTGACGTCTTTGTTTTCTCCTTCAGCAAACAGGGGTTACATATGTATCCAGGACGTTCCCTTTCAGTCAGTCACGTTCGACGTTACGTCAACTGATTGATGTATGGGGTCCCTGTAGAAAACGCTGCAAGCCGACCCATGTTATGGGCTAGGAATGTCAGTACGGGCAGGCAAAAGCATGCCTCTGTAAAACGGTTCCCCCTGCCTCTGTAACCTTCCCAGCGCTCCGCGCAGGCAGCACGTCGCAACCCAGTCGGGTGCGAAGCCCGAACACGAAGGGTCGCGGCGATCGTTCCTATTCCCCCAGGAGAGAGCACCTCGGCGCACAGGTCTCCTTCCTCTCGCGGTATAGCCACGAAAAACACTGGGGAAAAATGCCTGTTCCAGAGAAAAGGTGTTGCGGAGACCACACCCCGCTAAAGGAGGTAAGTCCCCCTAACCTCTGCATGCACCTCCGGGAAGAAAGGCACTGGGGTGGGACGGGAATGAGCTTCCTGAACGGCTCCCAGGAATCAATCATCCAGCCGCGAGCTCTCTGGACTGGGTGGAGGATTCCACTCCAGTCCAATGGCTGCAGCTGCCCAGGCAAGCACGGCTGTCAACCCACCCCGAAGGGGGGAGTCCAGCGTCGTCCTCCGGTTCGGAGAAGCCCACTCTCTGATGCAGCGAGCGACATCTTGCCCTCATCCGAAGCGCCAAAAGTGATAAAGGGCCCCACGAGGGTAGCCGCAGTACCACCTGGTTGCTCAGACCTCGACACTGTAGAGGACCGGGAGGACCGTGGGGACTGGCCCGATGGAGAAGTCTCCACTGTCACTCCAGGTCTCCCCAAGTGCTAACCTGTTCTGCCGCCTTAGGCCGTTTAGGCGAGGCAGCAGACTGGGAAGCAGCAGAGGGGGCTCGACCTCCTGAAACGAGAGAGAGCTGTGACCGCAGCATCGAGATGGGCATGCTCTCGCAAAGAGGGCATGACCCCACCGTGAACGCTGCCTCAGCATGCTGTTTGCCCAGGCATGCGACACAACGCTCATGGCCATCGGATGAGGTCAGGAAACGACTGCACCCAGAAACGCACGGATGGAAAGACATCTTTAAAAAGACGCACACCGTCCGTAGAGCTCTTTAGAGGAAATAAGCTCCTTGTGAGGAATTCGCTCTTTAGAACGCTGGTCTGCCGAGGCACACGGGAATCGCTGAAGACCGGAACGAGAACCGTTGGAATTGCTGTCCAACACAGCAGAACGCTGGCGAAATGCTGGCGAAACCCAACGAAGGTGTGGAGCGAATGCAATTGCACACACTCTGCTCCGAAGCAAGAATCAATTATTACTTTAGTGCCATTAATAAATCAATGTCTATAAACTGTGAATTTTATTATTTGATAGACCTGTCAAGAACACACTAAAATCAAAACAAACAAATTAGCAGTAATATATCACAGACAGCAAATTGTATTTTTAGCAATATTAGGATCTTGACAGTTAAACATTTTCCCCTTAAATTTTCATTAAATGTTTAATTAAATATTTTTCTTTTTGGTTGTTACCATTATTCAGTATTCATTACTGCAGTACACACTAATTTAGACATGTCTAAAAATATGCTATGAATTATAAATTCTTATTTTTTATCTTTCAGTTTTGTGGTAGAATATGACACAGGTGTATTTGATATGTTTAGTGTTTGCGAAGATGGAATAACTAGGATGAACGAGCGGAACATGGAATAACTAACAGAAAGATATTTAATAACATGAAAACATACAAACACTAACCGTTAATTCAAAACAAGGGAGGTGAAATAACAGACGTACAGTAGCATAGTTCGATCAGGATAATCCACAGGAATACATCTAATAACACAAGAATTCACAATAACCGACAAACCTTACAGGACAATGGAGAACCTAAATAGGAATACAAATCAGGGTGAAACAGGTGATCGTAATTATTAACAGGAAGTAAACCAAATAAGGAAAACCCGGAACAAAACAGGAAACTACAAAATAAGAGTCCGGGAATTGTAACATGTTGAATCATTGACAGCAATATGCCAGCAGGACATAAAAATCAAAAATGCACTTGTGTTTTTCAAAATAATATGATGCTGAACACTTGGTCTAGTGTTGAAGTGTAAAAGGGAAAATGAACAGCAGGAAGAAATGAAACATTAGTAAATTAGTCATTCACATATGAAACTCAAATGCTTCACAATTCCTGGAATTGTCTCTGTTAACAGATCAAAAGTTTAGACTTAAAGGTTGATCTTTAGAAATGTAAAAAAATGAAGACTGAATGCTCAAAACTCGTGACTGTACAGCATGACACTAGACACTGTTAGGACTGAATCATTCTTTGAAACACAATGGATTATAGCGCCCTCTGGTGTTATATAACCTTATTTTTTATGACAATAAACAAATGTTTTTCTATAAATAACATATAACATGACAACTATAATCTGGTAGTATCTTCAAATGTCTACTTATAACCTATCAAACTAAACAATTTAATAATAGTGGATTTTTGGGTATATATTTTACATTTTTAAACAGATGCAGAAAAATAAAATTTACATAGTGTTTGGGGGCTATTACATGGATGAAAGATTGCAATCCCTTACATTTTGAACTGGAACTTTGTTCCTCACTTGAAATTCAGGCTCAGGGACTCTTTGAAATTAAAACATGATGAGTGGACTGAAGTGGAGGAGTGAATAATCCTTTTATAAATGTCCTTTGACTTTTTTTTAATTTTTCCACATTTTTGGGAATTAACTTTGCAAGCTTTTAAGCCCTTAGTTTTGATGTTATGTCACATTATATTATGATCCATGAGTAGATAAATAGTTGATATTAGGTTATAACTTTAATTTGTCAAAATGTCAAAATCACAAGTATAAAAATCTCATTATCTAACAGCCTATGTAAGTTTTAAAATATTTGTGGATTATTTTGCCTAATAGTAAACAAAGTACTGAGTACAAAGTACTGAATTGTATTAAAAGTATTAAAAATCAAAGTATTGAATGCCTCATAGCCTAGTTGTTTTTTCTTGTTCTGTTTATAATGTTTGCCTTAAACAAAAGCTACAAAATTAAGCCACAGCTGAAAGATGCAATAATGTAGGACGTGAAACACAGACACAAGGTCACATTGACAGAATCTTTATACAACAACGATGAGAAATCAACTGACAGAAACAGACACACACACAGTGATACAGACAGACAAAAACTGACACAGACAGACTAGTGATTGTCTACAAACTTTATGAGACACAAGCCAGACGTACTTTGTTGGAGCGGAGAGATACGCGTCCTCCACAGCGTGCACAAAACTTAGTTTGGCAATAAGTACAGACATGGCCACAGCCATCGGCAAACTTGGTTTTGTGGCAGATTCCACAGGTGGGTGAGTCACCCTTCTGCTCAGCATTTTTCTGGGCCTCCTCTCCAATCTTCTTTACCTGGTCCTTATACATCTCAAACTGCTGATGCAGCTTCCTGAGAAGAGTAGAAAAGGAACTTTAGGGCTAGTGCATTTAGTAGTGGCCATAACCTTTAGCCTTTTTTTATATTTAAGGTAGACAATAGAGTTTGGAGGGCTGCTTGTGGATCAGTGCTTGTGTAGTGAAAATTATGGGTCTCATTAAATAATACATGTTAAAAATCTATATAAATATGTATTTATATGGTCGAAAGAATTAATAGGACAGCATACTGTACCATGTTAAGGCCGCACTATGTAAATATGACTCTTAAGTCTGGTATTCAGTAATAACTGCATTAATTAAAGCTTGGCACTCTGGGTTAATACAAAATCTAGACCCTTACTTAAACATGACAGTGACCATTACAAGGGTGTGTCTAATACTGTGCAAGATTCATAAGACACCAGACTGCCAGTCTGACATTTGCCAGATCCAGGTCTAATGCATACAGACTTAATGAATAACCTATCCAGAGAAAACGCTCTCTCATCAGTTGTTTATTGATCCAGAAGGCATCTTGTTTTTTAGTCATATGGAAAAGTGAAGTATGTGACAGGCAGGGTTTCACATGAACTACAGATCATGATATTCACTCCAGCAGAGAAAAATCAATGCTGTCCACTCTGAAACTATTAGACATGCACGAGTGCAAGAATATCTGCTGGCATTAGTCATTTGTGGTTAATTTAGTGAATGTTGTGATGACATACATTACTAAAGAAACGATTCATATGACATATTTACATTTACATTTACATTTAGTCATTTAGCTGACGCTTTTATCCAAAGCGACTTACAAATGAGGAAAGGAAGCAACTTCGATTACAATAAGAGA
>JAZGTJ010013731.1:0-14717 GCA_036877575.1 Botia almorhae
GAGTTTAGCGGTTTAGTTGATCACACCAAGTACATGTCCTTGTGTTGGAAACTGTTTGTTGGCAGATTGACTGTTGCGCAGGCACAGACCAAATCTGTGACTGATTTCCACAGAACACGATCAACCATCATTCACAAATCTCCTTACATTCGTGTTGTGTTTACAAAAGAAACAGCCATGCTATTTCTATAAAGCTTTGAGCTACCAATAAGTATATTACTTAAAATTCTTCCACACAATGTCTGGATACTTTTAATGTCTATATTTTATCCAATAGTGCAGCTTTTTCAGAAAACCTTATTACATTTTAATAATTCAGCTTCACAATTCGACTGGGATTAATCACAGACTTGACAATGCCAGGAAAATCGTCTGTTTGAAGATAAAACAGCGTCTCTGTATGAAGCTCCGTAGCACATAACAAGCAAAGACGCTCCAGCAGTTAACTGTGTCTTTGTAACTATCTCCCGAGACCTCAATTTATTAGCTAAGCTGGAGGCTCTTCGTAAACCATAAGAGAGACTTAATCACGCTGCGGGAGGGGGGCGCGCGCCGCCTCTCTGCCCAAAAACTTTCCACAATCTTTCAGACAGCCACCAGTGAGGTTGTTATATTAATGGAAGCCCTCCTCCACACTAGGTATTCATCTTCATGACAGCTGCATCCCAGCTGAGCACTTATCAAAGGGTCCACATCGTTTTCAGAGTTTTATTTGGGTTGCCTCCGAGCCCAAGTGCAATTCTCCAGCCTGGACATCCAATGGTGGTCAATTGGTAATCATAGAGTTTTGTTTCTATTGTTGACAGCAGTTCAGTTTTTTCTCCTGCCCCATTTTTCATACACTTCCAGGTTTAGGATTCACTGTCAGTAACTTATACTAGAGGTTTCAATGTAAGACCTAGAAACCAGTTTAGCTTTATTTCAACTGTTTTTATTTTTGCTTTTTCTTTCAGTAGGGATCTTTAAGCATGTTTAGAGTGGAATTTTGTTCCTTAAATTTAAATATAGGTGTATTATTCTAGCCTAACCTGATAGTGTAAATGTATTTGGCCAGCTTGGCTCTGTGCCTGCTTCTTATCAAAATTCTATTTTCCAGAAAAGTCACACACGCTTCATGGAGTACATGCAAAAGAGAGATAATATCACACTTTTGCAAACAGCTACTGTAAACGCTCTCTAGACCTATTTTTCATGCTATTTCACCAGAGCAGTCTAGCTTCACATACCTGTTAGTGAATACCTGAATAATAATTATAAAAGGGGAAGTTGTAGCCTAATGGTTCGAAAGCCAGACTTGTAAACCAAAGGTCACGTGTTCGATTCTCACAGCTGTCAGGAAACAACTAAGGTGCCCCTAAGCAAGGCACCTTGCCCCCTGTTGCTTTCGGGTTAAATGCAGAGGTCACATGGGTCACCATACATTGACAAATACGTCACTTTCAAATCTGCTCCATAATGACTCGTATTCTGGACATCAGGACACATACAGTGAAGCTGTGGGTTTGTCAACATATATAGTTAATATATATACACCCAAAATACACATATATACAGTCATCACTGTGATTGACAGGTCCATAAGAACATTGAACGGGCTGTTTGCAAGTTCATTTTCTCATCCTTCTCATCCTCAGTCCATTTAGTCACAAATTATTCATTATATCTACCTCGTAATAGCAAACCATTCCTTTCAGTCACATTTTTGGGGAATTTATCTGGACTATGATTTACGTTTCCAGTAATCTCTGAATCTCTTATTCTCCAAATGGCAATTTAAGTAAAAGATTTGTAGAGGTAAATTACAACCGTGCCTCCAAAAGACCATTTTGAGCTGCAGAAATCGATAGGACAAAGCAAGGAAGACGAAGGCATCTGTCACCAAATTGCCATATCAATCATGTCAAATCTACAATCTTGCCTCTCTCTTTAATACCAGAAATTGACGTTCACAAGCGCCTTGTGTGTAATTTTTTAGTCTAAGTTTCTCTCTTTGGAGTTTAGTACCTATTCAAGGTATAGCATATAGTACAATGTATAGTATAATGCAATGTTAGTCGCTTTGGATAAAAGCATCTGCCAAATGCATAAATGTAAATGTAAGGTGTCAGAGTCATTCTGGCTTTGCTATTTGTACTTTTTGTATATGTTGTTTTAACATTAAGCACCACAAAAGTATTGGCTAAAGAAGTTATAATTAAGTCGAACAACGACGCAATTGTAGCGCGTGAATTTGCTCTAGAATGTCAAATGTGTGCTGCATGTATGTAAATCAGATGTCATTTTTAATGGACTTAGATGTACAGAAAGCAGGCATGTTTGTTTTAAAAAAATGACTGATTACCAATACTGTTACTCATTGCATTTAGCGCTGGGTTAAATTGGATTTTGTAAGTAGTGAATATAGTTTAGCACTGAAAAATCACACGTTGCGTAGCTGTTTAGCATGTTCTTCTCTTCCATGCTAATGAGAGAGCAGCTTTTGTAATTGATAGTTTCAGAAACTCAGACTTTAATAATTTAGGTTTCACACTTCGGTTTATATTAAGGAGAAATGTTTGTCTTTGTGCGCAGAGACGCACAAAGGTAAACAACATGATCCGAAACAAAATAAGCAAAAATAAGAATCTCAATTAGCATGTAATTAGTTGTGAAGTTCTTTGTAAGGCTTTGTCATAATCCTGCTGCATTAGATTAGGTTCGGTCTGTGTGTGTGTGTGTGTGTACATAAAATGAAAGCATAAGAATAGATTTTGACACAGCTAAGAAGAATAAACGACTGCTGTAAAGTTAAGAGATTTGTTGTTTGTTTGCTACTTTAGAATATAATGAAAGAATATGAGCGTGTTTATGTCAAGCTATTCATTTAGTCTGAGGCATGAAGCATTTATATCTAAAACAAAGGTGTAACAATAGGGATTTTATTTTGAAGAATTATGCGACTCTGTGGATGTTGGACAGAAAGCGAGTTTAAATATTGCTCCCAGGTCTTTGGTTTTTGAACTCTGGCAAGAATAAACTGGCCCTTTATGGAGACTGATAATAATTTTAAATCTCTTTTTAAACTACAAACTACACTGCAAAGCACTTTAAAGCAAGACTATTGACTTAGTATAAACAGCTCGCAAGATCCTCCCAAGAGAGCATTGATGATGCTGCAGAGGACGAGACAATGCTTTCCTGCAGGCTGTAACTTTTATTTATTTTTATATTGTTTACTCAAATCATTGCATTTGACATGCACATTGTCTTATTATTTATGCACATATAAGTGCATTACAAGCACATTGTTCTGTCTGACATAGATATTATATTCAGGGCTCACAAAATTTCAAAATCCCTGGTAGGCCCTCAGACAGGCACTCTTCAGAATTTGGTAGCCCGAAAGGAATTTAAGTAGCCCAAATAAAAAAAACACATTTTTAATGTAGAATATTGTAAAGGAGAAAAAACATCAATCAAAAACCTTTTTATAACACAAATAACAGTCGTATAAAATAGTCAAATTACAATCATCAATACAAATATTTGGTTCTAACTGAACTGAAATTTCTATGAACTTGTTAAAACAGTATAGAACATAATTCAGTCTGTGTCAGATTTTGAATCTAAAATATCTAATCTAATATCTTATTTAATCTAAGTGAAGTCACAGATAAGAAAATGTTGAGGGCACAGCATCTCCTTCATCAGCTTTCTCCAGCTGTGCATCGCTCTCCACTTCAGAACTGAAATACCTGTGCAAATCCACGTGCCTCTTATTTCCACACACACATAACTATCAGGGATCAATCCCAAATCAGCGATTGTCTCTTCACTGCGCATGCGCTCTCTATCACATTTAGTCTTCAGGAGATTTCACTGGTCACGTGAGGAGAGTAATGACTGACGGGGCGAGCGTCACTGATACACAGTTCACAACACAATCACAAATTAACAGTGAAAGTTGAAAGCAAGTGCGCATTCAAATGCGATTTCAATACCCCACATATTAATAGTGGCTCCCCGATGCCTGAACATTACAAACAGCATAATTAACTGACCAAATTTGTAAGAGAATGAAAACGCATTGCAATATATAAAATAGCCCGACGGGTGGAAATACATTTTGGTAGCCCAACTGGATGACACAATAGCCCCGGGATGTCGGGCTAGCGATTTTGCGAGCCCTGATATATATGTTATAATTGTCAATTGTTATTGAATGTAGATCATTTTCACTACAGTTATCGTCTTTTGGGAAGTAGATGTATGTAAATTTAATGTTGATTTGCAGAGAAAATGATTCCTTTGTATAGTTAATTGTCACCAGATTTAAGCGTTAAACTATTTTAATTTCTTTGATTTGTATTGTGATTGTTAATTCATTTTTATTAAGTACAGAAAGCACACTCTGTTTTCCATTTAAAGACAGTAAATTAAGGGTGCGAATGACATCCTATTAAGTAAGAAATAGTCTCTTCCTAAAAATTGCATACCATTTAGTCTGTTCTAATTAGCTAACTTCATTAACAGTTTACATAACTGAGGAGATGTTATTTGGGACAGACCCATTAAAAATAACTACAAATATCATTTTGACCTAACAATAAAGCTCTAGTTAATTCATTTTAAAACATTTCAATTTTAAAGGAGAGTGATTAATCAGCTGTAATCAGGTATTACGGTCTTTAGTGTTTCAGTTTAATTACCACGACCAACGGAAAATGGTCGACGTCTTTTTCGTAAGTCTTAACACTGTTCTCGTTCTCGTTAATGGCACACGAAAGGAATAAATTAACCCAAAGGCACTAATTAATTTCAAATTCTTCAATGGGAAAGGAATTAATTCCCGTAACATTCGTCATTCGTTTAAAACATTTATCCCAGACGAAATTAGAAATGAGGCGAAGGCTGAACTTGGGGCCGCCGTTAATTGATGATGTGGTCAGGTGCAGTCATAAATGCGCCAATGTCAGAGCGCGCTCAGAGTCGCGCAGAACGGGCGACTGCTCGAATGAAGGATCTGCTGCGTGTGACTGTGACAGTGCGAGACTCTTACACTGTGGTGCTGAAGAATGTGAGGCTGGGATTGGGACACTACTGTCCTCTTGTGTGCTTCAAAAGAGTCTCTCTCTCACACCCTGCGGACTCTAATGAATCTTTTCCACTGATCTGTGAAGGAAAAAAGAATATGGCTCCATTTACAGGGAGAAACGACCAACCTGTTATTCCTTGTCTATTGTCCCGGTTTTAATTGAGAAAATCAATTTGTCATGACACTTTGCCAATAATGTAATTCTCTCTTTCTCCCAGCTTTCCTCATCTGCCATGTACACCTGCTGGAGGAGACTTGACTGGTGAAGAGGCTGAACACAGTGGCAACTATTCACACCTGCTGGATGTGAGTACATGCATCACTTACGACATTTTACCAACTGTTTTGGTTTCTTCATAAACCTTTCAGTCAAATGTTCTTAAAAGAACCATTTCTTTCTTACTGTTTATAGTCTGTAGAACCTCTTGCTACTACAAAGAACCAACAGAAAGGTTCTGTGGATAATAAACGTTCTGTATGGAGCCATACTGCTCAACAAAGAACCTTTTAGGAACCTTTTTGAGTGTATGTATACATAGGTTTTTTCAAATTTGGGAACTACAGTGCACAAAACCATCAAAGTTTAAACCGCTGTTTTGTCAGGTCTTGTTTTATTGTTTGGGATGTATTAGGACACTTAAACATTTACACCACCCATGCGTGCATTACCCAAACCATTTTGGCCCTGTTTACACCTGTAATTAGCACTGTATGGGTCACATGGATGTTACAACAAGGTGTAAACAGGATGTGTCCTGTATAGTTCTCGGTCACGCTGCTGTTTTATCATCACGCACTGATGTAACAGTCCCACACATACACACGAGCATATCCTCATATCCCCCACATCCAGCGGGCTGGTCCCAGTTCTAGCAGGACAAAGGGAGGGGGGGGCACAGGGGAATGTGGGTGGTGTGCTTTATCTGCCTCTGGCCGACACCATGCTTTATAAGAGCTCACCAGCTGACACGTGTCAGAGGCTACCAGGGGGGGATTTATTAGCAGCCTTATCTCCTTAAGCACGGCAAACTGACAAAAATTTGCCTCAATCCAATCAATCACATGCGTCCTCCATGAAAGGACACTGGGTCCGATTCCACAGAGAGATGATGTGCATATTACTCACAGTCTTGGTGCGACAGAGGGAGGAAGTTGGAAGGAGCTGCGTTGGCTAACATACTCAAAACGTGTAACTTGCTGTTAACTACCCTACAAAAAGAAGAGCTATGTTGTTTAAGGAAAGTAGCATGCTACATTTAAGCTAGCCCAATAAAGCTCTGTTGCTGTACAGTCACCAGATGCATATATGGATGTTGAACTTTCGTCATTCATTTTTGTTAATGCTGACAAAATGACAGTAGGATGCAGGTTTGTTTTTTGGTTGTAGGTACACGCCCACTTTATCTAGTTTTCTTTTTTCGTTCTCTGTATTCTAGGGCAACTTTTTTATCCTCAAGGGTTCTCATTGTCTACAACGACATAACATAAAAATAACTGAATACTAAGACATATCTTGACTTTAGTTTATTTTAGCTCATTGGAATGCTTGTTTTGTCTTATTTTAAATTATTTAAATCCATCTTGAGCCCCCCTGAAAGTTGAGATAAGCTGTTCTAGGCTATCTGTTATTCTTTTGCTTACCAGTTTGACCGGTTAACTAAGATAACGACTTAAAAGAGTTATACATTTGCAATTTGAGCTTCGCTAGCTCTGATTAAAAACAGCCAAAGGAGAATTTGAATTCTATGGAATTGTCTTGCTATTGTAGCATGTGTCAGCGCTACTCCACTACTAAATCAATAAATCATCAATACTACTGTTTCTTCACTGGAAAATGCATTTAAACCAACAACATCTTGTATTGTGATTATGCAACTGCCCGTCTCTGAGAGAGCAGCGATTGGAGGAGAGATCCAGAAGTTTCAGGAAGGCGAGAATAGCCAGCTGAATCAGTGTCACATTAAAAGGCTTGTCGAAGTTGAAACCGCAATCAAACAAGTATTGTGGATGACAGGGATACAGGCAGCCCTCAAACACACCAGACTAATCTGAGTCTATTCAAAGGACACTCAAGGCAACTGGTAAATTAATGGGTTCCCTGCGAGCAGGATATGCGTATAGCGACACTGATACAGGCGTATTAGCTTCTGGTGATTAGCCTGCTTTCCAAAACGCTGGGAATGAGTGTTGTGCCATTCTGGAGTTCTGTTGAATCAACATCAGTGTGTAAACAGGAAGCGTTAACGCTGGCTGCAGACGTAATCACACAGAGGTACAGCTATTATTGTGACTTGATTACAGGCACCATCAAGAAGAGAGAAGAAAGGGCTCATTTGCACAAGCGAAGAGAACAGAATAGCATGCGTAACTGCGGATTGAGTCGTCAGATATGGTAATCAGCTGCAAGCACCTGACCACATGCATGTATCATGGATGGGCGGAATTTAGATCAGCCCATGTCACAAGTGTTGGTGAATAAGAACATAAGTCACAGTAAATCTAAACAGTAAATAATGCATATAAGCCTGGTTATTTTGTTTGATTTTCCACACTGATTAACAATTGTTCTGGCTCCTTTCTCACCAGCTGCAACCACAGGAGCACCTGGTCAATGGATAAGTACACTGAAAGCATGGCCAGTGGTCCTTGTTAAGAAACAGGTTGTGCCTATTGCACCTTATTGTTTCCATACTTTTTTATTGAAACTACTAATTGTATTTGCATGTATAACGTTTCCTTAAATACGACATGGCAGACTTTCCAAGATTACCTCTTTAAAGATGTTTATGGTTAGGAATGTAACAATTTTGGTTCCGATTATGATTCCGTGTAACGATTCTGGCTGCCTAACAATTCTTTTAGTACTTTTGAAAAATAGCCAGGTTTGTAGTCTTAATGCTTCGTCCTTCACACTTCCCATTGAACTGAGGTCCCGACTCTCTGTGGTCATTAAAAATCACAGGGTGTTTCCTGATAAAGAGCAGAGGTGGAACCCTGGTGTCCTGGACAAATTTATATATTGGCCTCCATCTATTATGACCTTCTGCTAATTTCCATGTAATTGGCTGCATGGCTCTCTGATAGCTGGTGGGCGTTCTGGTGCAGTAAAACTGCTGGTGCCTCATCCAGATAAATGCTGAACTGGTGATGGTTGAGAATGGTCATTACCTGTAAAGCACTGTACATAAAAATACATATATTAATTATACAAATGTAAGCAATTAAACAAAAGCACCTGTGCGGGTTACTGCAGGTCCACTGTCAGCACAACAGCTTGTGGTTAACAGTTTATAATAGAGGTCGAATTCTAAAGAGAGTCC
Source organism: Botia almorhae (assembly GCA_036877575.1). Classification (NCBI taxonomy): domain Eukaryota; kingdom Metazoa; phylum Chordata; class Actinopteri; order Cypriniformes; family Botiidae; genus Botia; species Botia almorhae. The sequence continues at coordinate 8,395 of JAZGTJ010013731.1, forward strand.
AAAGAACTAAGAACCAGAGAGTCCAAAGTAACAGGGTAACTGGAGTGCCACTTGCCGTGAACATCCGGTAAATAAGAATTTGGCCTCTGTCAGGGTACGCTGATGGACTAAAGCTAGCAGTGTAGCACACACCTGGTTCCTCGTTTGTGCATTGTCACTGCTGTAGTGTAAATGGCTTGTGTCTCATGAAGTATTCTGAGAGGTCCATGATATTGAGCTGGCCTCTAAAGTGACAGCTGTTGGCCCATGTCTCTAGAACCGCATTCATGGACCTCCATGAGCCATGAGGACACCTGATGCCATAGCTGATATCACCTCCCAGAATATTACACTGTTCTAGCTTTAACAGTCCAGGTTCTGCCGATGCTTCAGCAGGTATTTACATACACACCTCTTGAGATACGTGCGTATGTTTCAGTTTGAAAGGGCTTAAAAAACTGCTACTGCTAAACCTGTGCATTTCGTTCCATATATTTACAGATGTATTCACGAAATGTTAGACTAACTAAAGAAAGAAAGAAAACAAAACAGGCATTTACAGTTTAACAGATAAAAGATGATAAACGCACATTACGACTCTCCTTCATGAGTGTTTATAAGACGTTCCTTTTTTGCAACGATTGTGCAGAAAGTTGCAAATGAACTATGCTATATTCTAGACAGAAGATCCGATCAGAGAAAGCCACTTTATACACTCTGTGGAGTTTTGAAGTTCTGAGGAGCATAAATAGTTTGACTCGCTATTATAAATAGTGTGAATTGTCAGGAAGACATTCAGATTTATGCTGAGATAAAACTCTGTTTATAGCTTTTACATGCACCGGTAACAAGGCACAATTATATTTTACGGTGAATTCTATCAAAACAAACCAACGCAAGGTCATAAAAATGTTGTTTTTCTAATAAAAAATGCCCTCTATAAGGCAAAGATGAGTAAACGTAGACTGTGTAAGAGTCTAAGGAATGTTACAGTAGATGTATAAACGTGACGGCAGAAAACAACAGAAAACAAAATCAACAATATAAAATAAATACTATATGTTACAGTGGTATTACCATGCTACTCGTGAGTGCTATGTATTGAATGGTGCTGTTAGATATTACTGGGCTGGCTGTGTTATTTGTAGATGGTTTAGTGGTGCTCCATGTTGATGAAAAGGACTGTCAAGTGTTTATCATTCCAATGATCGTGGCTCTGTCTGTTCATAACCAGAACCTTGACGAGTATGCTGACAGTACCAAACCACATTCAGTCCAGATGCAGAGCATCAGTTCCATCAGTCAGTCTCCTCCTGTACTCAACTCCAGATTCACTTCCAGTCACACAAACACACACGCACATTTATACACATACAGTAAATATGCACCAAATCAACAGGATCTCTGACCATTACACACACGCACACACACACACGCAACATCATATAGAATCAAATGTGTATATAAACCAAATAACAAAGCTTTCACTGTAGCCAGGTGATAGCATTGCTTTTATTAGCAGCGATGATAAGTTAGCGACGCCCGATTTGCAGTCGCACTGGGACGTTTTTAGCAGTTTTATCCAAAATCTACCAAGCTGCTTTTGTGACTAGCAACTTTCACCTGAATTATTTAGCTTAGCTAGTTTTGCTGTTGTTTGGAGCTTTGGGTAGCGTAGTTGCTACTTTTTTTTAGTGTTATTCATTTATTTTCTATAGCAATAGTCCTTTTCATAAGCGTTTCCAATCTTCTATTAAATTTATGCCACATTCAATAAACCATTTCTTTTCAACATCGTTGAAACGTGCTAACTCAGTTATCATCGCGAATCAGCCGGGCCACTTGAAACACTCCGCCTGCCACATTTGAGTTCTGATCTGCTTTCACTTCCTGCTTACGATAACAGAAAAAGCTTCTGGTGTTTGGTTGAGGTCCAACTTTTCTCTAGGCTCTCAACTTCCTTTCTGGACCTTATGATCCTGTGTCATAAGCTGGAGAGTCTGAAGACATCTCATAAGCTGTGCCCGTGACATTGCATGGAAATCCACTCATGGTTAAAAGGCTTATAGGCACTCAGTGACTGAGGGATATACCCAGGAGTCCCCAGGGATACCCCATTACATTATTGTCACATTAACTGGGTTATATGATGATCCATATTGCAATTATTTATATGTGAAGCTATACATTGACTGCCATAAGTAATACTTTTACATTACATTGCTTTTAAATGATTTGTTTCCTATTAGATTCCTATTAGAATTGGATTAGGGTTCTCTGTATAGTCTCTATAACCACCTGATACTGTGCACACGACTGTAAATCTCTTTCTCCATCAAAAAAAATTCTTGAAGTGTAAAGAAGTTTCCGCTTTTCATAGTTTATGTCAGTGAAATATTCTGTGTTTTTCCATGACAGTCTATATCTTCGATAAACGCGCCCCTAAATGGCACATTAAAAGCTGTGATATGTGCAAACGTTCTAACCGGATGTTTAATACCAAAAAAATACTAAAAACGTTAATACCAACAAAATGTATTGAATTGCATAGTAATTGCTAAACCATCAATAATTTTCCTCATGCTGTCGCTCAATATAGCAACAAAAGTGAAACAGAATACTGTATTGATGCTCTTTACCACCTCCAGTACTGGAATATGCATTATTGTGTCTGATTATACCCCCAGGCATTCACCGCATTCTGCCTTATGGCAGGAATTAGGAGTAAACATATTGACCTAACCAGTCCGTTTAATTGTGATGCGAGGATAGGCTAGGTGGCGCCGTTCAGCCTCATATTTAGCACCTTCTAGCATCAGTGTATGCATTTATTTATCTGAGCAATTTTCTTTCCATCTCCTCTTGGTATTACAGACACCTTTTTTTCTTCCTGGCATGCATGCCCGACTTTCATATTATTTCTCTCAAACAATTCCCTCTGCCAGTCATGCACGCTCACATACACACCCACACACACATTTGTAAGCATAAAACAATCAGGATTGTTTTGCCTTTGGCCAGCTATACACCTTGCCATTAGTGAAATCAAAGACGTTAGCTGTGTATCAAGAGACCTGACAGCAAAGCAAAGCACAAACTAAAAGGCAAAACGACTTCTTGTCACAGCACCTTTTTAAGTATGATTTGTTTATCCCATCGAATTGTGCTTATAACAATAGAGGAGGCCTGTTTACATTCATATGTAATTAAAGGTGTAGGCACAATAATAACCAGGGGTTTAATAAGGGTTTTGGAGATGGGGAACATCCTAAATCTGGCTATGCTTGTATTGCCATAGGTTATGTATGACTTACTCTGCCACTGACTTGAGGGAAGCATAATATTTAATGTAATGACCTTTAACATTTTCGTTGAGCAAAATGCGGCAGGCTAGAAAAAACCGAATAAGTAATGGCAGAAATCTACGTGAAAGTTCAGTAAAATTAGTTTGCACAATTAATTCACAGTTTTTACGAAGAGCTGTACCGAATTTTAGTGCTCAGCAGTGTGGAAACGTTTTTTTATAAAACACTGCTTATGTTTGTCATAATCCCTGGAGAGACTGACAGCACCCGTGGGAATCCAGCTAATGGGACTCGCAGGTACCAGTGCTCCCCTCCCCGAAACCTGTTTCAGAGCAGCTGGAAAAAGACAGATTTTGGTTTGAAGTATGTCCCACGGGGAAGAGGTTTAAGATTGGAGGATGGAAAAATGGATCGGTTGGTAGGACGTCATTTGCTCTGTAGTGTTTTGATAGCGTGTCTGAAGTCACAAATCTCACCTGAGGACAAGGGTCTTGTTAATATTGTCTCCAGACCGTCCCACCCTATTGCTGACCTGAATCTGCCTTCATCTTAATTTTTCTCTGTTTTGAGGTAATATTTCACCTAAGAAGAACATTCTGTCAGAATCAGTAATTTTGTCAATTCTGTCACCCTCATGTTATTTTTCAAATGGGTATGCTGTTATTTTATTGTGTGGAGCAGAATGTTAAACTGATAAGTAAATAATGACGAAATTGTAATTGTGAGGTTAATTATTCTGTCAAGGTGCTAAAAGCTGTCGAGGGCAATTTGTGAAATTAAAAAGCACGAGGCGACTTGGCACATTCTTACGTTGTGTGAAAGAAAAGAATTGTATTTATTGCTCTGACAAAAAGTCTACAGTTTAATGTGTGTTTTTTGTGGCAAGAATGCTCTCTAAAAGCCCAGAGAGCTTCAGCACTCAAGATTTGGCAAGGTGGGCATGGCGTTTTGCATTTACTCAGCCCGCTAAATTGAACTCCCTTTATTTGTGAAGATAATGTCGGCACAGCAGCTTAAGTTCAAGCTTGGAGGCGATGCTAGCTGTAGAACTGAGAAGAGGGTGAATCTGAAAGAAAAACACAACCCAAAAAACCTGTAAATCGCTAATACTTCAGTAAAGAAGAGAATTTATGGCAAGCTCAGGTTTGTTGCCTATACAGAACACACCTGCTGTGACAACGCAAGGAGTCTGACGGGATTTATGTATCAAAGACAAGATGATGGATGAATGATTTTGTGAGCGAGACCGAGAACATACAACTCGCGTTGCATTGAGCTTCAGACAGCATGCCTGGATGCCGAAAAGACATGGTAAAGAATGCGACAAGACAAATTGAGTGCAAGATACATAATAAAGTTACTAGACAAGCCAATGCTAATTAGCTAATTAGCCTACTCCTAAACAGAGTCTCTAACATGAGATACGGGGTGTTGGAAGAAACGTAATGAAGACAAAAATAGGTAGCAAAGTTCATGATGTCGTCTACGTGAAGTCTCTGCCGATGTGGGCTGAAATGGCTGCTGAAATACTGCCATTTGCTTTGCAGGCACTTTATAGGTCCTGTCATTGCTGTGCTTTTTTTTGTGTTGTTTTTCATTAAATTAATGAATATTGCCAGTTGATTTAATGGTCCCCTAGTCAAATATCTCCACCTAGGAGATATTTTTATTCTGAAAGGTGTCTGTGGTATCAGTCAGCGCTCAACATACCAGACTGAATGTCTCTAAAGACCTTTTGATCAGAATGTATAAACGCTTAAAACCCTGAATTGTTCTCTGATAACAAAGAATGACTGGCATTTAAATCACAATATCATGTGGGAGGTCACGTGACTACAGCTCCATTATCTTTATACAAGTAATGAGTGTTTACAGGTATGGTTTTTATGTTTTCACCGATGTTAAAGATTGTAAGCACACGTTTCTTTGTTTAAATATGACGACCTTGCCTGTGCTTCCCCTGTCAAATGACTGTTCAAATACATTCACGTTTACAAACTATACTTCAAATTTGTACTCATGCTGCTGCTATATAGCAGCCGTGTGTCTCCATTTTGGTGAGAAAAGGTGTATCGGAAAGAAACAATGACACAAACAATCCAAAATGTTATAAAGTGTGGACAAAGGTGCATGAGTGATCCTCTGTCAACACAACCTTATGAAATAAGATCTTAAACTTTAGAAATGATAGATGTTCAGGACTTAGGCCACAAAACTCAAAAAAGGTCAAATGTAAATGAAAAATGTAACTTTAAAATGAACATGTATGGTGATCTGGCCCATAAACGTGGAGTTTCTCGACAGCGGCGGGGTAAGAGACTGACTTTGAATGCTAATTGGGTGGGTGACGACGTTTGTGATGATGTAAGACTCACTTGCTGATTGTGGGGCAGGAAGGTCCCTCCTCACCTTCTGAACCCATGATTACACTGAATCAATCATTAAGACATGCATTCATTTGACAGTTGAAACTGAAATGTATGCATGTTAAAACAGCATTACTTATTCAAACCCTTTAAAACGCGCCTTGATGAGTGAGCAAACGCTGCGGCTGTTTGAAGGGTCTTTATTCTTTATGGGGTTCCATGAAAGATGGATGATTTTGACCTATTTAATGCAAACACATAGAGGAGGTTCAAGCAAATAAAGAGCCTTTCCGTGTTTGTTTGGCCTCCACGCTGTGCCTCAAAACTCCTGTGAAGGTTTCGGAAGTAAATGTCATGAGTGCTCAAAAAACACAAGCACAATGAAAACGACCTTCTCTTCATGGCTGGGATGCATAACAACAGAGTTTCAGTCTGAGTTAATTATTTTATTTCGCTACAGCAGAAGAAGGTACATTTTTAACAAGCCGATTGACTTATGTCTGTGTTTAGATGTAATTTTCATTTAGATTCTTTTCCTTATATTAAGAATAATGATTTAAGAAAAATCAGGTGTAGGAAACAGCAGGACTAGTTGACACAAAATGTTTTAAACTTGGTTTCTGTATAAAGCAAGAACATAATGTCTTGGCCACAATAGCAGCTATTGAACGTT
>JAZGTJ010013732.1:0-14717 GCA_036877575.1 Botia almorhae
ACTTCAAACACACTTTGCAGCGGGGTGTTGTTTGTTGTTCGTCTGACACCGCAAAACTGAACCATTGCCAGATTACGGATGACTTTTTTCGGAATGAGTTCTTCCCTGCTCGCTGCCATACTGTTTGTGTATCTTTAATATGGTAAACGCGAGGGGGGGGGCTGAGCCCATTCTACGGGAGCTCAGAGGGGAGCGTCTGCATATTACGTTAAAGAGAAAACCGATTTTCATTCAAGCAAATCGATGTAAACTACACATTCGAGTTAATTGATAAAATCGATTTATCGCCCAGCCCTACCTCCAGTTATTAATTTATTTACCAGAATAGCAGATTGGTGTGCTATTGGTGTGCTCATCTAAGAATTCACTAACGTGGAATATGAGAACATCTGATCAATCAAAATGCTTTAATAACTTTTGTTACAGGTGTCTCTACATGCTATATAACAAATTCCATACAGATCGGATAATATTGTAGACAACATGTTGTTAATATGTATTACAAGCATTTTCATAAATTGTTTGACCACCAGGTGACAATGGCCACAAAAAAGAATATACTGATGATGAACCATACCAAGCTTCGCTTCCATACATTTTTGTCAGGAGCATCTCTAGATATTATATATACAGTATGTCACATTTCATGTGCCCTAGGAGGACTTAAAAATGCTTTAGATGCTCATCTTCATGCCAAAAGCCGTAATTACAACCATAACCTGGCTCACCTAGCAGTAGTAATGTGAATCTTAAGTCATCTTATTTGAAAAAGTTGAAGTCTCTAAGTAAACATACCTTCACTCAAAGGGTCAAAACAGTTTCAACAGTGTATGTCATAGCAATAAGCAAATCGGCTTACTACCATTTCAGAAATATAGTCAGAATTAAAAGTTTTTTCTTGTCTGTGAGACTAAAATTTACCAACGGACATAAATCTTCCACACGGAACAACCTAAAACACTGTCTCACTATTGATGGAAGCTCTATAAAGCCTGCTTCATTAGCCAAGAATCTGGGTGTCATTTCTGAAAGCAATTTGTCCTCTAAAAACCACATTTTTAAATATTTATAATAACTGCATTTTTCCATCTTAAAAATATATCAAAACTATGACACACACTCTCTGACAGACACTAAAAACTTAATTCATGCATTCATGATATCAAGACTTGATTATTGCAATTACCTACTTGGTGACTCTGCCCTGCAGGATTAATTTTAAAACTCCAGATGGTTCAGAATGCCTATCAAGCATCGTATAAACGTTAACATTTTGCTGATTACCTACAAGGCCCTGAATGGTTCAGCTCCTCTCTTATTACAGCATTCACTACCATCTGAAAATTCTGGCCAACTGACAGTACACAGAATTTCAAAAACAAGTGCTGGTTGTAGATCCTTTTCGTATTTGTAGTACTAGCCACCAATCAAGTCCTAATTGTTGGTGATTTTAACATCCACATGGATAATGAAAAGGATGCATTGGGTTTGGCTTTCAAAGACATTTTGAACACTATTGATCTCACAACCCGTGTCAAGACCAACTCATCGCCGTAATCATACTTTAGATTTGATCCTGTGTTATGGTATTAATGATGATGACATTAATCTTCTGCAGCAGAGCGAAGACATTTCAGATCATTATCTGGTGTCCTGTAAAATACATTTACCTATAGCTGCAAAGCCACCTACTTGCTATAAATACAGTAGAACAATAAATTCTACTACTAAAGATTCTTTTATCAAAAACCTACCTGCACTGTCTTTATTCTCTAACATAATGGATGACTCTGAAAACCTTGACAGCGCAACAGAAAATGTTAACTCCCTATTTTCTAACACCTTAGACATAGTCGCTCCTCTGCGGTTAAAAAAGATTAGGGACAGCAGTCAAACGCCGTGGTATAACGAGCATACACACGCTCTTAAAAGAACAGCCCGGAAAATGCAACGCAACTGGAAGCAAACAAAACTGGAGGTATTTCAGATAGCATGGAAGGAGAATGTTTCAAACTATAGAAAGGCCTTAAAAAGCTCCAGATTTGCCTACTTTTCAAATCTTTTAGAAGAAAATAAACACAACCCTATATATCTATTTGACGCAGTGGCTAAATTAACAAAGGATAAAGCGTCATCTGCCTCTGACAGTTGTCAATACCATAATAGTGATAATTTTATTAACAAAATAGACACTGCAAGAGAAAAAAATCATTAACATGCAACTGTCATGCAACAAATCAGATGGGCATCATAACCTGCCCAAGGAGCAACTCCAGTCATTCTCTACTATAGATAGGAACGAACTGTCAAAAATAATCATAGCATCTAAATCAACAACATGTATGCTTGATTCTATACCTACCTGGCTGCTAAAAGAGATGCTGCTTGAAATTATAGACCCTCTACATGGTGTTGGGTTATGATGCAAAACCTTACAAACTGGCTGTTATCAGACCCCTTATTAAAACAGCTTGATCCCAGGGTACTAGTAAACTACAGGCCCATCTCAAATTTACCTTTTATCTCAAAAATACTGGAAACGGTGGTGTCTTCACAGATATGCACTTTCCTGGAAAGAAATATCTATGAGAATTTCCAATCAGGATTCAGGCCATACCATAATACAGAGACTGCTCTCATCAGAGTTACTAATGATCTGCTTTTGTCAGCTGATCGTGGCTGCATCTCTCTTCTAGTATTACTTGACCTTAGTGCAGCYTTTGACACTATTGACCACAGCATTCTACTAAATAGGCTTGAAAACAACGTTGGCATAAATGGAACTTCACTGGCATGGTTTTAGTGCTGCACGATTAATTATATCGCAATCGCGATGTCAGCCTATGTGATTACAATACAGCAAATGTTGCGATTATATTAAATAAACAAATGCATTCGTGGACGTAACAAGACATTCATTCTAAGAGCTGTATGGCCATTTTATGCCAAAAATAAAAAATAACCAGTCAGTCTCGTGTAGCGCGTGTGCTTGTGGTAATGTGACTTTCCGCAGCGCAGTGTGGAGACGGGAGAAAATGGATACAGAACAGACCGACACTGAACTTGTGCCCAGAAAAAATGCTAACTCTGTTATTTGGCGATATTTTGGCTTCAGGATATCGGACACTGAGCAGAAAGAGGTACGGTGCAAAATTTGCAAAACTAAAGTTGCTACATCACGTGGTAACACGACAAATTTATATCAGCACCTGAAGCAACACAGAAAAAAAATTATGAATTTATGGCGGTAAAAGCCAAGAGTAGTAAAGAGACCGAACAAAAAGCACAACCCAGTGTGAGCAGAACAAACAAACACATTATTACAGATGTGTTTGCAAGTCTCACGCCATATGAAAAGACGTCGCAAAGATATAAAGGAAATCACTGACTCCATCACGCACTGCTTGGCAAAAGACATGATGCCCACATACACTGTTAGCAAAGAGGGATTTCAGAAAATGATTCGCACACTGCACAAGAGATACCCTCAGTTGCTCTCACGAAACTACTTCTCTCAAGTCGCAATACCTGAGCTTTACAGTAAGTGCCGTAGCGAGGTTCAACTTGAAATAACTGCAGTGAAATTCTTTTCAACCACTAAAGACCTTTGGTCAAGCAGGACGACCGAGCAATATATTAGCCTAACCGTGCACTTTGTCGACGATGAGTTTGAACTGAAAAGCCATTGCCTGCAAACATCGTATTTCCCTGACGATCACACGGGAGAGAACATAGCCGCAGGTTTGAGAGAGGCACTGGCTGCATGGGACCTCTGTGAGGATGGTTTGGTCGCTGTCACAACAGACAACGGCACTAACATCGTCAAAGCGGTGGCGCTTAATCACTGGACTAGGTTCCAGTGCTTCGGGCATAGATTTCACTTTCCTTGAATCTTTTCTTCATCGTTAGATTAAAAATGGTGAGTGATTTTATAAGAATATTAATAACTGGGTGTTTGTCGTAATTTTTTTACTGTTTTATGCTAGTATCAATATGGAACTGAGCATGTTGTCAGAGTGTGAATCTGTGAATATTAAATGTTTTGCATTGTCACTTTAGTAAGTTTGTCTTTTTATCATTTACAGAAAATGGTCTGAAAGATCATGCACAATGCATTACCAGGGCTACTGGGATTTGCAGAAAGATTGTGGGACACTTCTCCCATAGCTGGAAGAAGAGAGTGGCCTTAAAGGAAGCCCAAAGAGAACTCAGACAGACTGCTCAACACGATGGGGTTCCACTCAGAAGATGATAGCAGGAGTCCTGGAGCAGCAAAATGCCTTGTCCAAGGTTCTATCTGCAGACCGCAAAAGTGCGACACCTACTGCCCTAATGGCAGGATCTGGAGATCCTGGAATCTCTGAACAAGGCACTCAGCCCACTCCAGGACTTCACAGATGCCCTGTCGGGTGAACTTTATGTGAGCATATCTTGCGTAAAACCTACTCTGCATCTTCTGAACACCTCAGTGCTGGCTGAAGAGGAAGAGGACACTAACCTGACCAAATCACTGAAATCAAAAATTCTGGCCTACCTCAACAAGAAATATGAAGACAGTGTCACACAGGAACTGCTCAACATGTCCTCTTTCCTAGACCCAAGATTTCGAACACAACACATCTCTGAGCAGGAGACCCAGACCTTAAAGGAACAAGTAATCACTGAGTTGATTGTGAGTAATATTATCAGTGTTTTTTAACTGGTAAGAATAGCTTGTAACAGATTTATAAAATTTAATGTTTTTAATTTCAGGACATTCACCAGCAGCAGCCTGTAGCCCAAAGCACTGCAGCGATTAAGGATAACCCGGAACTGGATGCAGAAAATCCACCTGCTGCTAAAGCCAAGAAAAAAACCCTGGCCAGTTTCTTTAAGAAAACCACAAGCACAACATCAGCAGCATCATTTGATCCCATGGTGCAGTTTAGAGAAGCAGTAGCTGCTGAACTCAATGCTTACATTTACATGCCATGTGTAGACCATGAAAAAGATCCACTAAAATGGTGGAACAGTCACAAAATAAACTTCCCTAGGCTATGCAAACTAGCACAGAAATATCTGTGCATACAAGCAACAAGCTCTGTATCAGAGAGAGGTTTTAGCACTAGTGTTAATGTTGTAACTTCAACACTAGTGCTGTTCAGACATCGCTCCTGTCTGAAACCAGACAAGGTTGACATGCTTGTTTTTTTTTTGGCAAAGAACCTCTCAATTGCTAAAGAGAATGTTTTAGAAAGAGAATTTTAATGTACCAGTTGGTCATTGAAAATAACAACAGTTACAGAGGTTTAAGTTTTATTGAGAAACCACACTCCTATATCCAGTTTTCTTTTCAAAAGAAATATTCAAAGTATATGTTACATCCTGCTTAAAAGTCCCTATTTTGGGAGAAAATGTAAAAATATAAAAAATGGGTATTTATTTTATTTATCTGTACTTTTTAATTTTATTTTAAAGTTAATGTAATTTAATTCAGTAATGTAAAGATGTTACTGTTATTTAATTTTGTACAATTTTGTTTTAATTTGAAAACATTGTTCATTTCTAGTTGTTGCTAGATTGTACTGTACACTGTATCTCAGTTGAGAAATACAAATTTCAGCATTATTAGTAATCTGTGTGTGCATTTTCCTTGATAACAAGCAAGTTGAGTCATACCACTTGTTTATCCTATCGCAATCGTAAATCGCAATTTCGACCTTAATAATCGCAATGTGACAATTTTTCCCAAATCGTGCAGCCCTACATCGTTTAAATCATATTTATCTGACCGATTCCAGTTTGTTGCTGTAAATGAAAAGGTTTAGTACCGATCACAAGTCCAATATGGAGTACCGCAGGGCTCAGTTCTTGGGACACTACTTTTCACCTTATACATGCTACCTCTGGGAACAATTATTAAGAGACATGGAGTTAGTTACCATTGTTATGCTGATGATACTCAGCTATAGATTTCTTCTAGGCCCAACAAGACTCATAAATTCACTTAACTAACAGATTGCATAGTCAATATCAAAACTTGGATGACTAGCAACTTTCTAGTTCAGATAAAACTGAAATTTTACTTATTGGACAAAAACCCTCCACACGGAGCAACATAAAACATCGCTTTACTCTGGATTGATGCTCTATAAAGCCTGCTTCATTAGCCAAAAATCTGGGTGTCATTTTTGATAATTTGTCCTTTAAAAGCCATATTTCCAATATTTGTAAAACTGCTTTTTTTAGCTTAAAAATATATCAAAACTACGACACATGCTCTCGAAGTCAGACACTGAAAAAGTCTTTCATGCATTCAGGACATCAAGACTCGATTATTGCAATGCTCTACTTGGTGGCTGCCCTGCAAGATTAATCCAAAAACTCCAGATAGTTCAGAATGCAGCAGCCAGAGTTCTCACAAGAACAAACAAGTATGACCATATAAGCACAGTTTTGTCAACTCTACACTGACTGCCTATCAAGCATCGTATACATTTTTAAATCCTGCTTATTACTACAAGGCCCTGAATGGTTTAGCTCCTCAATACTTATGCAAGCTCCTCTCCTATTATAGTCCTTCGCGTTTACTGCGATCTGAAAATAATGGCCAACTATTAGTACCCAGAATTTCAAAAGTAGATAACTTTGGAATAGTTCTTCCAGTGTTGTCCGGGAGGCAGATACACTCTGTCATTTTAAATCTAGATTTAAGACCCACCTCTTTCATCTTGCCTACACATAGTCATATGGATTTATTATATCATTATTAGGTTGCATTAATTAGGTAAACCAGAACCGGGAACACTTCCCACAAGAACAGATGTACTGGCTCCACACTAAATCTGTCTGTGTTTCATTTCCCCAAGGTCCTGTAATCAGCTGGATCCAAACTCTGATACCAGATGGTGGGGGACTGGATTTAACAACCCCAGAGACAGATCATCAGGATTTGATAGACTTCCTTAGTAAACTTGCCATTATATACATGCCTACCTACCTTTGACCTAGTTAGTTTCTATATTTTGTTCCCTGCTTAATCATAGCAGTGTGATATTACTAATTGCAGCCATAACATTGAGCCTGGTTTCTCCCAAGGTTTCTTCATCTATACATGATTAGTTTTGGTTCCTTGCCACTGTCGCCCTGTTTGCTTGCTTTCTGGAAGACTGCTGATGTCTAACTTGGCTTAGGTTTTGTAAATTTCTGATATTTCTATTGTATATATTTTACGTTTGCATGTTGTGTGTGCATGGTACTACTGCAAATCCCTTATACCCGTCCCATAAGTATGCCATCTCCCTGTAAGCTGGAACGCATATCTTGCTGAATGATTTTGTGGTTTTATCAGTTCAGTCAACCCTTTATTCATAAGCCTAGTATGCCTAGTATGTCTTATACATCACACACATATTATTAGCAATAATACCATTAACATGTCTGACACTTGTTCTGTATATTATTATTATTCTTTTTTTATATGTAAAGCTTCAAAGCATTTTTACATATTTTTTTTATATGTAAAGCTGCTTTCCTTTTTTTTACAATGTAACATTGTAAAAAGCGCTATATAAATAAAATTGAATTGTCTGCAGTGGACTCCATAATAGCCACCCCAAAAAGACCATTAGGCAGCTGCAGCTCATACAGAATGCTGCTGCCAGGATTCTGACCACAACCAAAAATATGAGCATATCACCCCAATCCTCAGGTCCTTACACTGATGTTTACATTAAAGATGTTTATCAAACAAACCTAACAGACATACCATAGCATACAGACATATCAGAACAAAATAAATAGCAAGTATAAAACTGCAAGGGTTCGTTCAAAACAAGGTGGAAAAGCATGCGTGTGTATTCGGCAGTATACGGCCGCTTTCAGCTCTGCATCCATTGTGCTTTCACACCAGTTGCGCCCCTTTTTTGTAGAGAAAACTATAAATGGGAAAGTTCACATTACTTTGATTTCAAAATACATTTAGAAGAAAAGACTTTTAAAAAAGCTTACTTTATTACCAGTGTAGTTTATATAACTCTGATTTGTTTCTTCAACATCGCTTTTGTTCTCTTTGTTTTCTGTGTAGTGTGAGTTGTCAAGTCATCCATTGTCTACTATTCAAATGTAGTATGAAGATAAATATATATAAACCATGTTTTGTGGTTCTCTCAAATTAATCTTTTAGTTAAGTTTTTTTTTTAAAATGAGCCATTTAAACCTGTAGTTTGGGGTAAATGTGTTTTTAGTAATTTGTTTCATTTTAAAATTGCTCATATGATGACTTTTTAAAATGGTAGATATCATCAGTGTGGTTTTTGTAACAATTGATACTTTGTGTCAATCCATGTTTTGACCATGATCAAATCACTGTTACTTAAACTGACCTTGGAATTGACCGAACATGCCATATATGTGTGTAGTGTAAAAGCTCTAATATGTTAACATGGGTGCCGAAAAACAATATGCACTGCAAATCCGTGCAGTGTGAAACCAGCCTTAGCCATTATGCCATTGCTAGAATCTGCTTCTAAAAGAGATCAGATGTGCTCAGACAGTAGCCACATTTAAATACAGATTACAAACATTTGAACATACAAAATTATACCCAATTCTTGGCTAATGAAGAAGGCTTTATAGAGCATCCCATCAAGAGTGAGACAGGTTGTTCTGTGTGAAAGATTTTTGTCCAATAAGTAAAACTTCTGTTTTGTCTGAATTTAATAGGTCAAAGTTGCTAGTCATCTGAGTTTTGATATCTACTATGTATTCTGTTAGTGAATTTATGAGTCTCACAGACAAGACAAAACTTTTAATTCTGACTGCACTTTTCAGTCTACTTTGTCCCATTTTATTCTTTGTAATGCTCATTTTAAAATCAATTTTATGCTTTCTATTACAATTTTATTAAATTACCTTTGTGTATGAATTGTACTATATAAATAAATGTGTCTTGCGTATCAGAGGTTATATGATAAATGAAAGATAACCAACCTTAACTAGCTGAGAATCTCCAAGCCTGGAGCCAACAAATACCACACCATTATCCAGATACGTCAGGCACTCCGCTATAGAGGTCTACAACACACACACACACACATAGTAACTTTAGTAAAAAGCTCATATGGGGGACTGATGATCTTTGGGGGCGGGGCTTGTATGAGTCGCTGTATATAGACTCGCTCGCGCACACGTTGCCACGCACACACACGCTCGCACGCACCTCTCCCAGGAGCTCCACACGCAGATCTTTGAGCACCACGGCTCCATCCATCAGTTCCTCTTTCTCCAGCAGTAACATGAAGAGTCGGCCCTCCATATCTCCCAGTAGATAGCGCGAGCCATTGGGATCCACACGGTTATGACACACAATGGTGCTTTGCTATTATGTCAATAACATAAAACACTTCTCTTTACACAAAACATGAAAGTCTGAAAAGAACAGGCAGATTGCTGTGAAGCTCCTTTACCTTAATAGTAGGGGGTGCAATAGCCAAGTACTTGTCTCCATTGTGATAAGTGATTGATTCCTGTCCAATAATTATAGCTCCACTAAATGGCTCTGGAACTGAATCATTGAACACACAAGACTAGTCAAAACACTTCCTGATGAATACAACATTTATACAAAAAGGGAGGGAAATTCCCCCCTCATCTTAACTTTAAAAAGTACATTAATCTCCCGGCCAAAAAGGTTCCAATCATTTTCTAATACTCAGAAACAATGTATAGTATAATGCAATGCAAGTCGCTTTGGATAAAAGCGTGTAAATATCCTTATAGTCTCCTTATATTTGGCTTTAATGCTCATTATTTTGCGCTGGCATTGCAGCCAGGTTCGGTACATATGCAAAATGATGTTCAATGCAATCCGTAGATTTAAATCTACATTTGAGAGTGTTTCTGTGTCCAATCTGTGTCAGATGGGAGTAAAAAAAAATGTATGTGATACTATACACCATGACTCTTTTCTCAGCAAAACAGAATAAAATAATGTGCCAATTTATATTTATATTGTTGTTTTTGGAAGTTAATTACAGAAATTTGCCAACATTTTGTGCCAACAGGTGTGCAACTTATTCTAATTTATTCTAACTTCACATTATATTTTGAGTATGTGAAGACCACCATGTACCTTGAATTCTAAAATATAGTACGCGCGTATACACGCGTTATTACTGTAGAAAAACAGACATACATAGCTTAACCCAAAAGGGGGCCATAACTAATGGACTAGTTTTACAATAATGCAAGATGTGAGTGAAACACTTAATCTAACAATCATTAAAATAGATTGTATTATTATTATTATATATATTTATTCTACTTTTCCTAAGAGGAGTTGGAGTGAAGTTACAGCTTTTTATTCCAGTAGAGGGCAAAATGTATTTGGTGTTATTTGTATTACATAACGTTTTATGCATTTCATGCTGGTGCGAGAAACAATGATCCTAAACATACATCCAGAGCTACAATGGAATGGTTTGAATCAAAGAATATTCATGTGTTAGAATGGCCCAGTCAAAGTACAGACCTAAATCTAATTTAGTATCTGTGGCAAGACTTGAAACTTCCCAACGAGGAAATGAAATCGCAAATGGGTAATTGCTATTGCAATAACTCGTAAGACATGGGAAATGCAATTGCAAATGGACTGTTTCTATCTGAAATGCATTTTCACATAAACCATAATGCAAACAATTTGCATTTGAATTGTGTCACAACTTTAACTCAGAAATAGAAAACGCAACTGCTTTTTAAAATTGTCCAAAAATGCTCCATTGGTTCCAGAGAAACACCAAGTGGCAATGGCACCATAGTGCTTGGGCCCGACATCGCTGCTTGCAGCTATATTTCAGTTAGTTTTTTTTACCAAACCCATTAATTGGCCTTTCGAACATTCGTGAGAACAAATAAATTGTGCTCAGCACATTCCAAATTTCATGCAAAATGACTGGAATGTTGTCCCAGGGTCAACAATGATGTTGACCCTCCAGCTTCTCCCCCTTGACAAAATGGAATGCCTTTCAATAAGGTTGGGGGGGGTATGGTCTGTCTGTCAATTTACCTGGAATGACCATTGACGCCTCAGCTTCCACATTCTCCTGTTTCCAGGGTCCTTTGTTGAATTCTTTCTCCCTGAGAGACACTTCATACGTCTTCACATGCCTGCCCTGAGGATCCTGAACACCAGACAAGAGGACAGCAGTCACATGAGCAAAGTTTCTGAGCACTGCAGTCATCAGGGGTTCAGCTCTTCAACTGTACCTGATATATGAAGCAGACAGTGGGTGCCTGGCAGCCATACAGGAACTGAACATCTATGACCTGGAGCTCCTCCAGTCGAATGTTGAAGGCCTTTAGCTCCCGGTTGTCCCTTTCCAGAGGAATGACCTTAAAGAGGCCATCATAAAGTCGCAGGCCAATCATGCGACACTCCGGATCCACTATACCAATGATTCCAGTCTCAGAGGGACGCCCAATCCGGTCCTGTCACAAGTAATATCTGGGTTATAAAAAATGTCCAACTACCATATTTACAAATGACTTATTTGTATGTTATAAAATGATATAATCTGGATGTCATTAGGCAGCAGAACCTGAACGTTGCCATGAGCACGGGTGATGATGTCGATGCTGTCTCCATTATGCTTGTACTCCAGTATGCATGCGTTGTATTTGGCGGTTAAAATGAACAGCAGGTCTTTACTCTCACCCTTTATATAAACAACAGAATGAGACCATGAAAGTCAATTGGTTTGCAAAGTAAGGAACAAGATGGAGACATTGCTGAACATTCACTTGGCATTGTACGCTTTCCTGTAGCTCAGTGGTTAGAGCATGGTGTTAACAACACCAAGGGTCATGGGTTCGATCCCAGGGATTGCACATACTCAATGTATAGTGATCAATGTGTAGTATAATGCAATGTAAGTCGCTTTGGATAAAAGCGTTTGCCAGCCTAAATGTAAATGACTGAGAGGCAGACAGGCTGACTAATTATGATCCAATACTGATCTACAGACATAGATTATCAGCCTTGATTTTGGAAGGACAGGACAAAATAAAGAGCGGACACAAAAATGTAATCACACTTATGTTGTTTCAAACATGCATGAATTCTGAATTTTATCACCTGGAGTAAATGGATGATTCTGGGGTAAACTGCTCCTCTGAACAGAGTTTAGTGAATGTTACACTGACTGTAATTGGTTAATCAAAATACTTGACCAGACACTCAGTGGAGATGTGTGTAAGATAAAAGGTTTGTGAATGTGATTTAATTCCTCTGAAACCTGTGGACATTTGCAAGTGCAACATCTCTGTGGGCAGCTGAGAACTGAAGCTGCATTTACACTGGCCCATTAAAATTATTTTTACATCTGACACAGATCTGAATCTTATATTTGTGAATGACTGGAATCTTTTGACCAGAACATGAATGTAAACACGCAAATCGGATGAGGCGTACGCGTAAACAGGCGGCCAAAAAACAATCGGATGTGGTCTTAAGATCGGATCTGAGCATTATAACTTGCAGTGTAAACGTAACGTAAAGAGCAGGTGTGCGATTGCTTATTCAAATACATAATAATTACAAAAACTATTATAAATAAAACTACATTTTTATTATCTTTATTAAGATTCACTAACTACGTCTACAAACAGATACAATGTTACTGTGAGGGCCCGTGACGGATTTGGAGGTGATTTATTAGCTAAATCTGTGTCTCACACACCTTTGGTCTGAAGAGCTCCATCACAGCAATCTTGCCATACATGCCGACCTCCTTCACCGGGCGCAGACCCTCGGCGGTTACCACATAGATCTCAAGCCTGGTGTTCTTCGCGATGAGCAGGTTTAGATCCTCCGCAGAGGTGAAGTGACCTGCAGGGAAAACACACCACACACACACCAACAGACATACAAACACGCATCACAAACCCTGATCTACATTCACTTTAGTCTCAATTATAACAACGCTCCTACAACACTGTTTCTCATGAACTCGTGTCACCGAATCCAGTCAACGCACTGTTATTATAGGTCTGTGCGAGCTGCGAAGCCCGCGTTAACGTGGTGCATCAGTCGGGTGACGTTGTGGAGATTAAAGCAGCAGTTTGTGTCGCGTTTACCGCGCTAAGGCCTAACACGCACTTACCCGTGATACACGCATTCACCGCCGTTGGCTTCTGCGCCGTCACCACATAGTTGTAGGACATGGCGTTCACTTAAAAACACACGAACAGCCGAAGATGAATTTTAATCGCACTCAACGTCCGACCAGCGACTGACAAACCCGCCGGAAAGCGAGTACGCACCCACATAATCAGCGGCCGCTTGCGAAAGCGCCGCCTGCGCCCGGGAGGATCAACTGCGCAGATACTTAAATAATACACAAAATGCATAATATGCATAATAAATAAAACGTGCAATGTGCAGTAAAGTGTATTTGTGTAGTTATGCCAGTGGTTCACGAACTTTTTCAGCAGGAGCCCCCCTTGTTTAAGGTGAATCCGTTTGTGGACCCCCCAAAAGAAAACATTGTCAAACTTACGATTTTACTTTAACAATTTTGGATTATACCTAAAACAAATGACTTTATACAATGCCGGAACACAAATTCTCTTTGTAGCCTTATTTCTCTGATATTGAACATTAAAAATGCGTATAATAAAAAACATTTTATTATTTTTAATATATAATATTTTATAAAGGACAATTCTGATTGCATACAGGTAAAAGTTTTAAAATAATTTCCTAAACTAGAAATTTCTATGCGACCCCCCCCAGCGCCATCTGGTGGCCCAGCAGGGGGCCGCGGCCTTGAGCAGTAGCCTTGTTGGTGTTGGTATTGACCATGGTTCAGGACATGAGCGTAGCTAAAGCATACGATAAAATAAAAAGTTGTTGTACAGCTTAAATCTGAGTTTATTCATCAACAGATGTAATCACAACTGCATTGTTAACATTACTGACATTTTTTATTTTGTGTTACACAAACCAGCAGTTTGTTGTGTTGTGATTATTGACTATGTTATGGAGGATGAAAGCTGCCAAAAAAACTAATTCACAAATAAATAAATGTATAAATGCACATATTACTGTATAAAAAGTATAAAAATAACTTAATGTGTGATAAGTAAATTTCAAAACACAGTCATTGGTGATGGTTCTCGTGTCATTTCACATAGATCCAAATATTAACTGAGCAGCACCTCACATAGACACCAAGGGTTTGTAATAGTCTTGCCATTAGTCTTGAAATATCTAAAAGACCTGGTTAACTTTATTGGTTAACTCTAAAAATTAAAATAAAGATAAAATTGGTAGGCCGTTACAAGTAAAATGTAATAGCTTAAGCTTTTAAAGCTAAAAAGAAATCAAACGATTTTTCTATTTTCCAATGTGTGAGTGGTGCTTGCCGTGGCAAAACTCAAGTCAGAATATTTTAACAATGTTAGCATGTTTTAACATTTACATTTACATTTAGTCATTTAGCTGACGCTTTTATCCAAAGCGACTTACAAATGAGGACAGGAAGCAACTTCGATTACAATAAGCAACAACAGTGAATAAGTGCTATACACAAGGCTCAGGTTTTTCAACACAGTATAAGAAAGTTTTTTTTTTTTTTCCCCAAATAGAAGTGGGGGTGTGTTAGTAAATTAGTTGCGGAAGAAAAGACGAAAAAGATGAGTTTTTAGTTGTTTCTTAAAAATGGCTAATGACTCAGCCA
>JAZGTJ010013733.1:0-14716 GCA_036877575.1 Botia almorhae
GTAGAGATTTCCACCCGGAAACCCGCGTTCTCATACACGCACAAAGAGGATATATAAACGTCCGCTAAGCGGTACTCACGTGAGTCGAGTTGGCGTGGAATGAAGCGACCAGGGTTGAGACAACACATGAACTCAATGTCCGGTGCTGAGTGAACCTTACTTCCTGTTTATATATCCGCGGAGATTACTTCCGGGACCTCGTGACCTCACGTGACTCGGTGCGCGTGACACAGTCCCTCTTAACTTGATGACACAATTAATTCTATAGAACAAAAACATGTAATTCCTAGTCTTCTTTACCAAAGCCAAATAAATATGCTTACTTGGATTTTTTTGTAAGGTAATCACTTTGTGTAAGATCAACCAATTACATTTTACAGTATAAGAAATCACCTTGAGAGGTCTAATTGCAGTGTTGTAGAACATGTTAGCATCTGAGTGCAATTAGGTTCACTAATTCTTGTTGGGATTTTTTTTGGATGCACACACAATGGCCTTAACTATTTAAAATTTTTGAACTGATAATTACAACTGGTAAATCAACTGGCAGAGGATGGTGTTTGCAGTATCATGGTAGTGGGTTCAATCCCAGGAACACAAATTGATGAAATGTATACTTTAAATGCTCTGCACTGTAAATGCTTTTTTTACATTTTTAATCTCTTAAAATGAAAACTGTAATTGTGCCTATATGGCTGTAGTAGATCTGATTACCATAAAGTAGAAACCATGCCAGCTGTTCTGTCAACAATTTTCAAGTGACTGTAGACTATAATTCTGTTTTCAGGTGACTACTGAGGTTAAGGTTTAAGAGGATAAAGGGGAAAGGTCATGACTCAGAGGTCATTGAAAAAGGTGACCTGGCCTGAGGGGCCCAGGCTAGACATGCTAGACGTGGAAAAAAAACACAAAACTAAGCACATACACAACCTATTGAGGACTATTACATAACTAAGCATCTCTAACAGGGTACTTACAGTAAGACCCAGAAGAGATGTGTGGGTTGTTCTTCTCCTTTGATAGAGGCAGGAAGTTGAAGCTTTCAATTGGATTGTTCACCTTAAAATAGAGCTGATTAAACCCAATAACAAAAACAACAGCATGAACGTTAATATGTATGAATTTTAACTGACACTGGTGAGAGAAATAGAGTGGGTGGTGGAGTTAGACACAGTATAAACACTTTGCATACATTTTCAGCAACACAAACAGAAACTATTCATACACATTTTAAGCATAAAGCATCTTGTTTTAGAGAGAGAGAGAGAGAGAGAGAGAGAGAGCACACCATTTAAATTCAAATTCAAGTAGATTGCCTGTGATTTGATAAAAAGTATATTCAATTCTAAACTTAGACTCAACCAAGGCAATTAAAAAATATAAATATGTAAATATATCTACATTTCACCCTTCAACAGCCATTCTACAAATGGCTAATTTACCTTGACCAACTATGAAATTCGCCAAAGTACACTTTTCTCTGCGTTCTTTAGAATACTTGCATCCATAAATAAAAAAATGCCTTATTAAAGATAAAACCCAGACTTCCAAGTATTCTTTCCAATAAAGCAAACAGTGGTATCAATCTAGAACATTCAGTAAAAACATGAGAAACGGTCTCTAATACAAAACAAAAATTACAAAGAGATGAAGCATTCATGTTAAACTTACAAACAAACTTATTTGTGGCTAACACACAATGCAGTATTCTCCACTGTTAAGTCTCCAGAGCGTTTTGGAAGGGGACCTTTATATAAAGGCCTCCAAGAAGGAGCTTTGTCAGGATTGTCAGGAATCATAAGATATTCTTTCCATTTTGTGTCACACCTATGCCTAATAATACATAACAATCAGATTTTATACATATCTGATAACACTCTCTTTTTCCAATTCTCTCAAAGTTAAGCTCTTGTAGCTCTTTAAATTTCAATATCTTCCCTTCCTGATCACTTTCTATACAAATTCTGGGAGACACAAATACATCTTGGAAAAGGATGTTGTATAGGACCACCAGACAGAAAACAATTAACAAACTGAAGAAATGGAGCGGGAAAAGCAGTCTTTAAACCATCAATAAACTGCTCCACTATCCTTACTGATCTAACCCCTAGCTGACCACAAATTTCTGCAGATGATAACCATTTTCTAGAAGTAACATCAATTAAATGTACAACTTTGGTCAGACCATTATAAATTTTTTCACAATGGTATTAGACTTAAAATCATTGTCACCTAAAAACAAGTTACAAAACAACGGCTCATTCAAACCAAAGTGGTCATACTCATGTCTGGACTTCTTAAAAACAGTCCAAGAATCTAAAACAGAGGCATAGGATTTTACATCAGGTACAAAACAGCCATTTTGCAAAGACATCAAAAACAAATGTATATCAAGCAGGGCCGTGCAGAGAACTTTAAAGGGGCAGGTGCTCAAAGTATAAAAAGGCCATGCCCCCTCCCCCTGCGCGCTGTAACTCCTTCCCGGCACCCCCAACTACTGCGCACCACGCCCCCTCCCCCCCGCTCGCTGTAACTCCTTCCTGGCGCCCCCAACCACTGCGCACCACGCCCCCTCCCCCCCGCTCGCGGTCGCGAATATGTTACTTGTATACATTTTTATATCATTTTATATTATTACAAAATATAATTTTAACAAAAGGGCATCGTCAGCATATGCACGGAGTCTGACTGTTACTACGTCACTACTAGATATAGGGCAAATTGTTGAAATCCCACTTAGCTGTCGTCTCAAAGCTACCAGTAGTGGTTCAATAACTATTGCATATAAAATGCCTGAAAGGCCACAGCCTTGTCGTATGCCACTGCCGATTGAAATAGGCCTTGTAAGGGTTTCATTTATTTTTAAAATGCTGTACACATCAGGGTACAACAACTTCACATAAGAAATAAAGGATTGACCAAAACCAAATGCATCAAGACATTTAAAAAGAAAACCGTGATCAGCCCGATCAAAGGCTTTCTCCTGATCCAGCGAAACAAATCCCACATCAATTTTATGTACATTGGCATAAGAAATCAAATCTCGAATCAAAAAAAGATTATTAAATTTAACGACCAGGAATAAAATAAGATTGATCTGCATGGATCAGCTATACAACATTTAATTCTATTAGTTAAAACTTTGGAGAGTATCTTATAGTCAACACCGAGCAAAGACACAGGATGCCAGTTTCTAACGTCTCCATGGTCACCTTTCTTGGGTAATAAAGTTATCATAGCTCTCCGAAAGCTCAACGGAAGCGTACTTTTTTCCAAACAGTCCAAGAAGACAGAAAACAAGTCTTTTCCAATGACTGGCCAGAACTGCTTGTAAAATTCTGTATTTAGCCCATCTAATCCTGGAGCTTTGCCCGGAGAAAGTTCAGTCAATTCATCAAAGGTCAAAAGTTGATCAAGCATGTTTTTCCTCTTCTGCAAGATGAGGTAAGTCCTGAAGTAAAGAGTCAGCCATTTCAGAATCACAGGATTCAGCTTTATAAAGATCTTTATAAAAAGACAGTGCATAGGAAATAATTCCACAATCATCAGTCACTTCTCTCCCATTTGGCAGTTTTAAATGACACAAGGTTTTCCTATTCACAATCTTTTTCTCCAGATTAAAAAAGAAAGATGTTGGAGCATCCATGTTGCTAAAAGATAAAAACTTAGCACGGAAAAGTGTCTCTTGGGTTCTTTCTTCTAAAAAAATTCTTAAAAGAAACTCGTTTCGTTCCAAAACATCAGCAGCATCTACACCATATTCTTCAATATCAGTGTGAAGAATGTCCTGTTCAAACTGTCTCATCTTACTCTCAAAGATCCTTTTAAAGCAGGCAGTATAACTCTGGCAAAAGAGTTTAATTTGCACTTTGCCAATATCCCACCACTGACTTAGGGATTTATATTGCAATTTTCTTTCTCTCCAACTCTCCCAAAAAAGTGTGAAAGAGTGCACAAAAATGTGATCCTGTAAAAGTCGTGATCAGATAACGGAGTATGAGAAATACAACTATTTAAAAAATTGGCTCTAGCATTTTTCTGCACATAGATTCAATCAAGTCATCATATTAGAATTAACTTTAACCCAAGTATACTGTTTGGTTGGAGGAAAGGTTTCTCTCCAAATATCCACAAGGTGATGATAAGTTAAAGTCTTAAGTACATCGGCTGATTGACTATGGGGTTCTTCATGATTTCTATCTAGTGTGTGATCTATAGTCAATTAAAATCCCCAGCCAAAACAAGCATCCTATCTTGAGAAACGGCACTTAGGACAACTTTGAGTTTCCTAAAAAAACTAATTCGATCTGAGCCATTATTGGGAGCATAAACATTAAAAAGTTAAAGGTTAAAACCTTGAATAGTAACATCTACACTAACATTAGAACCATGACTTAGTAAGACCTGCCCCTTCCATTCACTTATCCACTGTACTTGGTTGTCTAAATCTATATGCGTCTCTTGAAGAAAAACTATACTTGACTTCTTTATCGCAACATAATCAAATAAACTACACCTTTTCACAACATCACGACACCCGTTGATATTTAAAGTTACAAATCTCAAGGGTGCCATGAAAAAAAAAAACAATAAATTGCAAAAACATATTACATACAGCCAAGTCAGTCTCACTTTTTACCTTGCACGTGTAACATACTTCTTACATTACACAAAAGCTTCTTAAGCCGATATCGTTTTGGTCTGTCAATCTCATCAAAGGTAGCCTTCCTCATCGCAACAGTACAAGATATCAAAAACAATTTTAAATCCAGAAAGAACGACTCAATATTGGGCTTACGGAGACCTTTCGTATTGTCAAGAAAACTACTGATTTGTTGAACTGAATATAATTTTGTCCTACCTTCAGACGCATGCACCGCATCCATCTCGTCATCCGCCGCACACAAATCTTCGTAATTTTATCAAAATCCTTGTTGTGTGGGTTTAAATCCACCACATCTTGCAAAGCAGTATACTCTTGATTCTGGTCAGCTGATTTATCACTGCCGGTTTTGGTCTCAGTTACGGCAGAACTTGTCTGCTTTCCCTGTTCAAGGGTATCAGCCTCAAGCACAGGCTCTAGATGCGCCGGTTCAGCGCTCACACCTGGCTGTATAGCCTCGGCAGCCCCAGCTATCTCCGCTGGATCATTGCTCGAATTAGCCAACACCGGTCTCTTATCATGTGAGACACTCGGTGTAGATTGCACCCCAGACTGCGAGAGTTGTAGCGGTACAGCGTCCTCAGTAGTGTCAGAGTCCCTTTCCTTATTATCCTTCACCTCAACTGCCAATTCATCATTAGCAGCATTACGATTTGGGCAAGTCTGTCTAAGATGTCCTAGTTCTCCGCAAATAAAACATTTAATGGATTCTGAACTGATAAAGATGGTGTAATCTTTGCTCTCAATTGTTAATTTCACAGACAATTTTAAAGGCTCATTCTGCGTGTTAAAAATCATGAAAGCTTGATGCCGAAAAGACATCACATGTTTAAGTTCAGGATTTTTACATCCAAGTGAAATCATCTTGATTGGACTCACTAATTTACCAAATCTCTTTAATATTTCATTTAATTTCTTGTTTTTAACAAATGGAGGCACGTTTGACAAAATTATTTTCTTTGATGGACTTGACAGAGACAAAACGGGCACAAACATATCCTTAATTATTAATCCACTCTCAATCAGCTCATCTACCATTTGACTTTGACTAAAAAAAAAACGGCCACCAAATAATGATACATGCCTGATACAGACGCATCAGGCATGCATTTACAGCCATACTTGATTGTCAGATACGAGAAATCACCCGCGTTTGTCTCCATCCTTGCATTTGCTGACCAAAGTCAACCTAAATAACTCTACCGACCAAAACAAAATTTAAAAAAAATAAAAATAAAGAAGAAAATCCACTTAAACTCAGAGCCACTCTCACCCACGCCAAACGCCGTCCACTCCCTCCCAGCATGCAACACGCACAGACAGACAGACAGACAGACAGACAGACAGACAGACAGACAGACAGACAGACAGACAGAGAGAGAAGGGTGCATGCAATCTCTAAGGCAACTTAAAGGGAATTAAACTAAATAACTACATAAGAAAAAAACTGGAGACACAGTCTGGGTAATACATGAGGGTAAGTTGGGATGACGAGCCAGGCTGGGAGTCCTTGGGGGTGTGGTCGGCCAGGACCTGGGCTGACCACCAGGAGAACCGGGAGAGTTGGAAGGACCACCCCCTCCAGGCCTTGCACGCCGACTGGAGGGAAACCCGGCGCGCCGACCGGTGGGAATCCTGGAGCCAAGCGCCTTGGGTGCGGGTGCCTTGGGTGTGGGCCCTATGGCCATTCTGCCAATTCGGCAGGTCGGCGTCAGGAACATAGCTGAGGCGGGCGCCTTCGCAGGGAGACAGGCGGGCGCCTTCGCAGGGAGACAGGTAGGAGTAGGACCAGAACAGGCTTGACCGCCGGACGGCGCCGCGGGGCAGATGGACGCCTCGGGGCAGATGGACACCTTGGGACCGGGCTCTGGACTGGTGGGCGCCTCGGGGCAGATGGGCGCCTCCAGACCGGGCTCTGGACTGGTGGGCGCCTCGGGGCAGATGGGCGCCTCGGGGCAGATGGGCGCCTCGGGGCAGATGGGCGCCTCGGGGCAGATGGGCGCCTCGGGGCAGATGGGCGCCTCAGAACCGGGCTCTGGACTGGTTGGCGCCTCTGGGCAGGACAGGAGACATAGACGAGACAAGAACAGACTGGACTGACATAGGAACAGACACATCAGACACTGGATTGGGAATCCTCGCCGCTGCTGAAGCCACTGCCAGATCCAACAAGAGAGAAAGGGCCGCCTCACGCCTTTTCCTCCTCCTCCTCCTCCTCCTAGAGCTCCTGGACTGCCCTGCTTCAGGAGGAATGATGGAAACTGGTGCCGGATCCGACAAGCCGCTCATGCGCCCAACAAGCTTCACCCCGGGCTCCTTTGAACCTTCAACGGAGCCCAGCGAGGACCCATTCCTCTCGCTCGATGAGCCCCCCCGTGGTCTGACTGCGTGGACAAAGGGACCGGGCCAACGCAGCCCCCAGCCGTAGAACCCTCCGCACAGGTCCCTGGCCGGCCTCTTGGAAGATAGGCGGAGGCCCGCAGAGACTGGGACGACCGCTGGAGGGCATCCACCATCTCCCAGAAGGGGAGAGCAGCCAGCGCCTCCCGCTCCTGAAGAGGAGGAGGGTAATCGAGGCCCACCAGGAAATAGCAATTGAAGAGGTGCGGCGAGATTAAAAGATCGATCTCGTCGACCTCCTCGGCATGCTCAAGGAGCGTAAGGCCTACCTGGGGAGGAATAGGCAGCTCATAATTGTACACATTGGCGACGGTCTGGCTCCACCACTCCGACAATAAATCCATCCTAAAAAAAGATAAACAAACGATCAATGACAATGACAAACTGAATAAAGGATACCGCTGTCTGCTGGGTTTTGTGCTGGCCGGTTCGTACTGTCAGGGTTGTGAGCAGGAAGAACCCAAATGCAGGCAGCGGTATAAAACAAAAACTTTATTGAACAATCAAAACTATAACAGAAGAAATAACTGGAAAATAAATACGCCACTAGAGGGCGATAAGAGCAGATAATAAATAAAACAAGGCAACTTATACAGGAAAACTAAACAAACATAAAACTAAACTGGGATAATAATCAACGTAAAGGAATTAACAAGAACTCAGGAAAATGACTGAACTAAATGCAAACTAAAATAGAAACGTTTAACATATAACACTGACTAGAATACTACCAAACTATGACTAAACCGAAGACACTAAACACAGAACGAGACACGGTAATAGAAAGACGGTAATAATTACAAGGACACGACAGGCTATGACAACACGGAACAAGAACGGCTGTGAGCTAGAAAACGACCGTTGAGGCAAAGCTCTCAAACAGCGGGCAAAACAATCACAAAAACGTCCAAATTCAACAGCGTCTGAATGCAACGACATCTAAATGCAACAACATTCCAAATCGAACAACACGACCGGCACAAGACAGCAAACACGAGGGCATTAAATACACAGGGGAAAATGAAAGCAACAGGTGCGCGACATTAACCGAAACGAGGGAACAAGGAGACAGGGGTAATGATGCAAGACCGGAGAGCACATGGCTAATGAATATTTAATAGCCATGTGCGTCCACACGTAACGCACACCCAGAGCGCGAGTTTAAAGTCCGACTCAAATCGAAACTTGAACAATACGGAATGAGTCGGAGTCTAAGCCCCGCGCTCTGACACGTGACAAAACAGAGTCAGGATCCTGGCAAAGCGCGATCCCAGCCTAGACAAAAGCCAGGATCCTGACACAAACAGCCTGGCTATGTGCAATTGTGCAATTTCTCCCCTTCTCTCCTACCAGGAATGAAAGAGGACAGGACAGTTCTGTTGTAAAGTGGCTGGTTGATGCGGTAGTTATTCTGAAGGGCTAAGGGCTCTGCCTTTTCTGCTTTACTGAAGTATAGCACTGTCTCTAATTTAATCAGCCAATGAGAGAAGAGAAGAATAGAGAAGAGAAGAGAAGAGGAAAAGAAGGGATGAGAAGAGGAGGGTTAAAAAAAGGATTTTAACCCTTTCGTTAAAAAATTTCCACAGGATGCTGTGGTGGCAGGGTGAAGTGGTGAGCTAGCCATTGTAACAGAAATATTGACTCATTCATTAGTCATTAGGCAGCAGTGAGCACACATTAAATGCTGGGATAGCCACTTTCTGACCTGCATTTTAAAGACAAATATAAAATTTTATACTTGCAGTTAACAGTTTGAAATATAGATTGTATTATAAAATGTAAGACTGTGTGATGCTTTTATACTGTTTTGTCTGTATTCACTCTTTGATGCAATTAGTAATTTATTTTCTTTTTGTTTTGTAGATATGGATTTTTCTGCAGATAGGTATGGTTAAAGGTTTTCTGCTATATTCTCAAGAGCCTATGGGGAACCAGTGGAGCCCTATAGTAGACTGACCCATATCCCAGAACAGCAACATGGAAATCCAAAAACACACACACAAGCCTGTAACACACCACCATATGCATTAAGACAGTGTTTTTTAATCCTAGTCCAGGGGACCCACAGCACTGCACATTTTGTATGTCTCTTTTATCTGACACACTTGGTTCAGCTACTGAAGCTCTCTCACAATAAGCTAATGATTTGAGTCGTGTGTTAAAGGGACAGTTTGCGCAAAAATTCCATCATTTACGTTATCATTTACTTTACTGCTATTGTATAGACACAAAACCACAAAAACCACAAGACATTTCTCAAAATATCTTCTTTTGTGTTGCACAGAAGAAAAGGTCTGTTTTGCAATGACATGAGAGTGAGTAAATGATGGGAAAAAATATTTTTTGGGTGTTTTTTTAAACTATTTTGTTAAACCCCAATACACAAATACATAAAAACCCAAAAACATCTGACCCGGACTGTGTGAATCAGAAAGATATTTACCTGACTATTGTTAGAAAGTATGAAGGGCTTGTTGCCAGGTTGGTTGTATCCTATGGGCTGTACAGGGACTAGCGTTGGGTCATGCAGCTTATGGGATGTGTCTACATTTATGGGTGATTGACTAGAGCCACCACAGTCAGGAAAAACCATGGGCTGAGGCGGTGAACCAATCAACCAAAAAATGCAAGTGTGTAAAAATATAGATGTTTTAAAAAATGAGAGTAAAACTACATTTGAGAAATTAGAAGAAACTTATATGCGAGAGTTTATGTCATATTTTTAAGTCTAATTGTGCATTAGCTACTGTAAGTGTTTAGTCATGCAAAGTTAATAATAAGGCACATTGTTGCAAAAGCATGGTCTACACACATGTAAACACACAAATGTAAATGTAAAATAAATATATTACTTAAAGAAATATTGTTATTGGACAATAATAGGAGAACATTTCATGTAAGTCTGTGTGTTTCAGCTTGGTGCTGTATCAGTTTTGTGTACACAGAGATTAGAGGCCCACTCAGTCTTGCTGTTCACCAAGAATATTCCCCTCAAACCCCTGTTTAACTCCAAAAAGTGGGATGGGGGAGGTAAAGTTACTATCATTGATCTGCAGTTGCCAAGGTGATCTCTATGACAACAGCAAGACACATATTCCAGACCTCTGCCAGTTTACCTCATGCATGCTGTCCCAAACATGGACGAGGAACAAAGCATCCTTCACTCATGAAACTACACTGTTCAGAAATAATGAATTAGATCAAAACACACATTTACATTCACACCACAGCTTTAGAAACGTGTCTATCTGTTACGGTGGAGGCTCCAGCTTCTTTTCCGCCACGCCACAAGAGGGAGCCGTCACCGGAATACTAACGGACTATCAAGAACTCCATTTCCCATCATGCACTTACCGGATCCATCACCTGACTCACCAATTCACTTCCTATATTTTGCAACTGTTCTTTGCGAAGTCTTGATTTGCCATGGCATCATTTCTGAACGTTTTCCCTGTTTATCTTGTTTGGTGTATTTTGTGTATGACTTGGATTGTTTCACTATCAGATATCAATGCTTTACAATTAAGCTGAATGCTGCAATCTACATTTGCTCATGTATAGATGACTCTCACTGCAAAAGAGAGCAGGAGAAAACAGCAATTGTTTCTCTTGCTCTTATTAAAACAAATCCATAAAAAAACACCTCTCAGAAAATGAATAAACAAAGATCATTTTGGAGTTTAACTGCTATTTGGAGAATTGGGATTGCTAGACAAGTGCTTAATAAACTAATTTTTGTGAAAACCTTAAATTAGACAACACTGACATTTTATTTTTTTACGTTTAGCTTGTAATTAGCCTGTGCACATTCTGACTCATTTTGCCAGCACAGGTCACAATTTGTGTAAACATTTATTTAAACACCCCATTATTTTTATTACTGTGCAACTTTTAATTTTTTTTTCTGTTTCCTTTATTCTTAATAATATTCTTATTACATTCTCACTACTGTAGCATAGTCAATTCTTCACTGTATTACAGTAGTTACATAATAAAAAAGCAGGACAATGATTCTAATTTAAATCTGTACAAATTAAAGACATTATAACAAATACTACTATAAATACATAATTAATAAATACATAAACACTTAATAAATAATGTCACACTGCAAAATGGCCATAAATTATCATTAATTTACAAAATGTCAAGTCTGATTTCTTTCTGTTGATTTTGGTCTTTCAGATATATTGCTTATGTTTTTTCAGGAATGTGAACCTATGCTGAGTTGCATTTTGGGGCGGCCTGCCTTCTGAGGAGGATCGCCCTCCGGTGCTGATACTGAAATTAATATAGATACCTGCTTACCATTTGTTTTAGTTTTACCTTGAAATTACATCTTTACCTTTTTCATGGTTCGTTTACAGAAAAAGGGGGCCATTTGATTGCATAATAATTTTATGTTTTCACTATAGTTCTGTCAAATACCATTCTGGTTACCATGAAAATATTATTACACATTGGCACTCACTACTGTCTCAGCCATCAAGTTCTGCTAATTTAAAAGCTGAACAAAATTCAAAACTATTAACACTCAACAAAAAAAGGCAAAGAATAAGGCAAAAAAAGTTTTTTGTTTTACTGCAGGGAGAGAGCATTAAGTCAAATGAACTATGATCTATTTTTTTGCTACATGTTCATGTTAAGGTCATTGAACGACTATTAACATTTATAAATGGTTTTTGTTTAAGAGTTCATGAAAGTCTGATCACACGCTACAGCATTGTTATCTGAAGCCCCACTGTTCAATTAACACACTGCAGCATATATGTGTATTTCAGTGTATGTCTGTGAATCACTGTGTCTACTGTATGCACCAAGCAGAGAAACCTCCTTCTCTTTAACCTGCTTTGACTCTACTTTCTCCTGTATGTAATATAAACACTCATTCTTAAGCTCCCTACTTATATTCAGCCTATAGCACTGGCTGACTCTGCCTTTATCTGGAGTATATGCGTGAGTATGTGCAATGAAAGATGAAAGAGGTGAACTGGAAGTAACAGAGTTTAAACAGAAAAGGACAAAGACAGTTGGGGGAGAATGTAAGCTTGAGGGAAATGTAGAAAGGAGAAAGTGACTTCAAAGGGGATTACAAAATTAATTTTAATGTAAAATGTTAATGTTATAGCTTGTCAATCAAATAATATACATAATACCTAAACAAAACCCATTTTAGTAAGTAGCAATTCTGTTATGGATGTTAGGTATTTATGACCTCATCACAGCAGTATAAAAATATTGCAGTTGCAAATAAAACCATGATGAAACCAGTAGAAACAAAGAGCGATATTACCTGCATATGTCCATATGTCCAAAAATAAAAGGGACAAACACAACAAGATTACAAAGCTTATTTGATCAAAATATTTCATGAGGTTTCATTTAAACTTTTTTCATACTCTCATGCTATGATTTATACTCATTTTTGCAGGCAGGTTTAACCAAAGCATCTTACACTGCAATTAAACATATTTCTTAATCCATACATTCCCTGTTAAATCAAACCCAAAATTCCGGCAGTGCCAGTGCTATGCTTTATTAGTTGAATAAAGACAGATTAAATAAACACATTGACTACATGGCATCATCCTGCTGTAACCATCAGCAACTGGCTTATCATGAAATCTAATTATTTCACAATTGCAGTCTAACCCTACTAACTCAGAAGAATGTACCAGAAACTATTAATTTTTTTGCAGCTTTGATAACCATTTTAATTGGGTTAAAACAGGTCACTGCACTAATACTTTTAAAGATTATCACACTTTTTATGTCTTACCAGTACCTGTGCAGTCCACACACTTCAAAAACAATAGAAAAGCAGCCGTCCTTATACAGTCCATGCCGAAGCTGTTACCCACAACACACATACAGTAGGAAAACTGGAATAGACACAGTGCTGGACAACAGGTGGATTAACATTTTAACTGGGTTACAGCAGAACAACATAGAAAGAATGTTCTAAAAATGTTCACAAAGAAAAGATAGCATAGGGTCTTTTGCTTGATGTAGATGATTGGGCCCAGCGAGCTGAATGATGGAAGAGAGAGGCCATTACATGGCACAGACTAGGCAGAAGGATTAGACCAGAGAGAGAGAGAGAAAACTGAAAGGAGAGAAAAGAACAAATGAAGAAGAAAATCATGAAAGTTTGGCCGCTGAAAAATTTGCATGAGACAACTAGCTGAGGGGGCTGGGAAAGCTGACTGAAGGGGTATTAAGTGATAATACTTAGAAAGAATAGAGCGCTGAGTGTAAGAGAGAGAGAGAGAGAGAGAGAGTTTATAATTTGTCTAATTACAATTGCTGCAAAATAACAATAATTAAAGGGAATATGTAATATGTAATATGTTTATGTTAATTTCCAAATTCTGTGGAGAAAAGAACTCTTTTCTGTAAATTAAATTATATTTTGCTAATTAATGTTTTCCCAAGCTCCCCAGTCTCCCAAGCCTATTGTAGATTAAAAGTTAATGACAATTTTATTTTACTATCAACTATTTATATCAACTATTATATCAACAATTTTATTAATTTATTATGTAAATGTAATTTTGAATCTGATTCAATTTAGTTGTATTTATATAGTTTATTATATAGTGCTTTGCAATGTTACATTGCTTCAGCTTGCAGATTTACATATGGAAAAGAATAATAATAATAAAACACAGGACAAATGTCAGACATGTTAATGGTATTATTGCAAATAATGTGTGAGATGTATAAGACTAATTAGGCATACTTAGGTTTATAGTAGGTTGATGAATAAAGAGTTGACTGAACCGATTAAACCATGATGAAAATAAAGTTATAGAAAGTATGTTAAGAAGATAAGAAATTTTTTTTTGTAGTAGGCAATTACCTAACTAAACGCATAATTGCATTTTTAAATCGCTTGAGGGCAGTAAAACCTTATTTTTCAATTATTCCTTTTGTTTATGAGCTAATAGGTAGTCTAACATACTAATATAATAACACATTTTTATTTACAGTTAGTAAATGTGGTGGGGGGCAAGACTGGATATGAATATCCACTACTATAATGAGCACCACAGATCAACATTTTGGAACATGAACGATTTATTAAATTGATTTTGTAAAATTTAAATTTGATAAATAACCGAGTGAAGAATACAAACCGTAATAAGGCAGACATTAAAGTTGGTTTCCATTGGAAACAGTAACAATTTTATTCTTCGATCATGTGTATTGAATGATGCAATGCAGAACAATCTTTCGTGCGCTTTTTTAAATGTCATAACGTCATTCAATTTTGCCACGCTTAAAAATTTAACGGCTCTACCAGAAAATTACATCATGTAAGTTTCCTTTACTAAAGCTTCACTGGGATCCGTTTAAACGTGAAACCGTTGCACAATCTTACGCAATGCTCCTGCCTCAAAACTGGCCCGCCATTGGTCGGTCACTGGCGAAAAAGGCGTGTCACAAATATTTTCGAAACTTCCATTAGCTGGATTCGTTTGGTGGGCGTGGTCAAGGATTTCATTCACAAATCTCTCAGACTACTGTTGAAGTGCATGTGCACGTTGCTTTTAGATTAGATTAGATTAGATTCAACTTTATTGTCATTACACATGTATGAATACAGGGTAACGAAATGCAGTTTAGCATCTAATCAGAAGTGCAAATAGC
>JAZGTJ010013734.1:0-14715 GCA_036877575.1 Botia almorhae
TTTAAACGTTATCCTTAAATTGTTAGTAAAGCTTTTTAGAAATGTTACAGAAAAACATCTGTAGAATGTTGTTTTTCAAAGTCACGGTACAATGTTGTGCTGTTGCTATTACAAGTAATAATAATTCTAATAATTACATAATAATAAATAATTACATTCTGAATCGCCTCAGTTATTTTTAACAGGAGTGATTCAGTTTAGCATGTGTCTGCTTTTTATGTTTAAGTCTAGAGCTCTGAAGAAAGGAGGATAAAATGATATTACAGGTATTATAGAAAAGTGATTAATTTAGGTGTTAAAATAACAGCATCATGTAACATGTTTGTAAGACATAACCCCCCATCCCAAACTTGGCAGAACCTGAGATCCAGAACAGTTTGATGTGTTCATATTTCAGACCCAATCTATATAGTCATGCTTTTATTTATTGAGTTTCAGTCAGTGAGTTAAAATCAGCTCGTGTTGTGCATTTCAACTGAATTCGTTCTCTGGAAACATCTGTCAGTGTAATGTTTAGACGGCCGTGTGTCTCTCAGAAACACACCAGGTGTCTCTGCAATTAGCTGTCGTGAGATTGATGAGATGTGGCCGGTCTGATGAAGTCACTCTTATTTCATTACATCTGGATGGATGTCGGCTTATTTACGCCGCGCCGGAGAGCAGGTGACTGCGCCGTGATGGAAATCATGAGGTTTAGAGCAGCTCGGCCCTCGTTTGAACTGTGACAGGTAAACAAACTAATTGATTTCAGAGGCCCTGCGGAAAGGGAAGCTGCCACGCTTTCTGTTTGCCGAACAGACGAGGCTGTCATCCCCGGCACAGAGAACGCGTCAAACGTGGAGGCAGTAATTTGTGCTGATGAATGACAAGCCGAGACTCTTGTTAAGCAAACGGTATGCTCATTAGGAAACACATTTTCGGATGTCAGCCCGCTCCCGTTTTCCCTCCGTTCTTTTAATGGTGGAGGGAAATAAATAAACATCATGTGAATATTGCGATGTCAGAGAATGGAGCAGTAGAAGCTCAATCCTCAGTTGGTGTAGCTGAGTGTGTTTTGAACGCTGACAGCCATCTGTGAAAAGCTCTCTTTCACTCTGGCTAATGAGCAGTGCGTCTCCGCAGTCCGGGCCCCTCTGCTCCATCCCAAGAGACACATTACAACCGCCGGTTCCCCTTGGCTCCATGCTGTAGCTCACAGCAGGATAAAGTCTCAACTTCCACACTGAGAGAAACACAAAGCGCTTGCTTCCACGAGTCGCTCTTCTGTGTTTTTGTAGGTGAAGGGTTTGTCAAAATGATTTGAAATGTAAACCCGCGCTCTGTTTCTGTACCTGGTGTTGATGTAATAATACACCAATACATATACATATATGTATACATAATACATATATCATACAAAAGTGTTTTAGCCAGACTCATCTCGCATGGCGACCGTGCTTGAAAAAATCAAATAAGAACAAACAAGAAAGGAATTTCAATCTCTTGGAAAGTGGAAAAGAGGGAAATATTTGTGTTTCCAAATTCTGAATAAAAAAATTCATTGTTGAACTACACGAACTGAACAAAATTGGAACTTACATCCAATATTCTGTAGTTTCACTCTGTAAATACTAAGTAGCACATTTTATCCGTGAGAAAGCAAATGAAGTAAATCAAACAGTTGCAGAGATCCTCTCATAGCTGGAGGTCAATGACACAATTGTAGTCCATATCAACTGTTCTGAAAGTACATTTTATAAACAGGAAAGCGCCTATCTAATCACGAAATCTCTGTATATGCAATGGTATCTCTCAGATCCAGCCAGCCGTTCATTTTGGATAATTAAGTAGCACATTACTGAGGAAAAAAGCTTTCCAGAGAGAGAGTTTATCACGAGTGTCATTTGAACCTGAGATTCAATTAAACTGTATGTTTAATTTTGCTGTGAGATCAACAGTTAAAAAGCCTATTGAAGTGGCTCTCAATGCTGAATCTGTTATCAGCATGAGGAGGAAATTTCAGAGTCTCTCTGGTGTGCGTCTCTGTTTGTGACACACTGGCTGTATTGTTGATTTGACAGTATTCACTGTATCGCAGGACAGATTGAGCTGATCTGGGAATAATGACAATAATAATACCCCATATTCATAACTAACATAACAACTGAAATGGAAAAAGACTCTTTGTAAGCAGAGTTATCACTCACCTCTAAACACTCCTCTAACCCTTTACAAGTGTTAGTGGTGGCAGTTCAGAGACAGTTGTTTGAAGATGTTTTAATTATAAACTCATGGGCATCGACCAACAATGTCTTTATTATTGTGTTTTGTGATACTGGGTGTCTGAGTGTGTTCCTCCGCTGGTAGAGCTTTGTGTTAGCAGTGCGAAGGTTGTGGGTTCGATTCCCAAGGAACACAAACACTCAAATGTATATCTTGAATGTGCTGGAAGTCATTTTGGATAAAAGCATCTGCCAAACGTGTTTGAGTTGAGTTATGACTTCATCAGCTACATCAATGTCACTTATTTTAATAGTTCCAATGCAATGACATTTAGGCATTTTTAAGTGTGGCTCAAATTTTACCCAAAAATGAAAATTCTTCCATCATTTATTCACCCTCATGTCATTCCAAACCTATTTGACTTTTTTCTGTGGAACAAAAAATATATTTTAGAGTATATTGGTGATCAAACAACAGTGGCACCCATTGACTTGACAAAACCACTGAGACGTTTCTCAAAATATCTTCTTTTGTGTTCCACAGATAATAAAAAAGTCTTACAGGTTTGGAATGACACAAGGGTGAATAATTGATGGAAGAAGTTTAATTTTTGGATAAACTATCCCTTTAAATGAATCCCAAATTACAGTTAGAAGCACGTTAGGTCTATGCTGGATGACATCTACTGTGTTTTTGCAGCTGTCTTTGTCAGTGAGTTTGAGCTGGAGTTAGCAGAACCCTGCCGCTCTGATCACAGTCTGATAACTGAAGTGGATCGATACATCTGTTGTAAAGGTTAAGTGATGCTCTGTGTCTGTTGTCATGGTGATGCGTGAGTCAAGATAAACCATAAGACCTGAAAACTCGAAGCCGCTAACATGCCCAGAAATCGCATCATCACTGAATCAAAGAAAAGCTTGATTTGTAGTTTCTGCCACTGTAATGGAACCTCATTAGTGAGCAGTCTGGAATACATGTTTGGTTAGTAGTCTTAGAAGACAGCTGTTTATGTAGCCGAGAGCAAGACGACTCCCCTGTCAAAATGTCACACTGCTGTTGGGCTGCATGTTGAAATATCTACACTGGTCTCTGAGCAGCATTTCCTGTCTGTGTGCTGCTGTCAGTGAGTCCTGCTGCTGCTGTGTGTTCTCCTGCAGGATTAGATGTTCCTGCAGGATTAGATGTTCCTGCAGTACGTGAGTTAATGAGCCGTAGACGCTCAAGTACATGTGGGGACCTCAGAGAGTCCGTCTGTCCACAGAGCCCCTGACTGTCTGCTGAATACACCAGAGAGAGACAATACACAAACCTAAGGAATATTTTAACAGTTTTAATGCTCTATAATAATCATTTAAATATTCCGTGTTGTGTTACGTTGAAGAGTCAGTGTCTTTTTTTTGTATTAAACCTGACTCGTGTTCTGCACATGTTAGTATAAATCTGTGCGTAGCAAAAACGACTAAGCTGTAGATGGGGATACTCAGTAGTCGTGGAAATGTGCGAGTTTAATAATATAAAGAATAAATTTGTACATATGTTTACATATGTTTATATATAGGTCCACTCAGGATCAAACGATATGTGTTTACATTGATGTTGCTGCCAGTGGACGTGAATGATACGTCCTCCACAGTGAAGTTTCCACAGTGGGACTCAACATCTGTTGTAATCGCAACCCTTTAAATGCTCTTGGGAAATTCTTGCTTATAAACTCAGATGACAAATGCGATTGTAGTCAGAAAGATAATGGAAGCACTTGGCAGCTGCATGTTGCTTTTCTGTTTTCTGACACGAGCAATAAGATGCACGCAGTAGGTGTGTTATGATGCATTATTCTGTGTTTTAGCATTCTCGCACTGTCACAGGGAATCATGGGAAAATGAGCCTTTCGCCTTTATAAACCCAAAGCCTGTTTTCTGGCAGGCTTTAGCGGTGCTGTTCTCCATCAATGGTACAGAAAATGTGTACAAAGTAAACTGCACAGCCAACAGTCACAAAACCTAATTACAACCGATGCCAATGTTCTGTCAGCGCATTTCTTCTGTCCACACACCCCAAACTCGTCCAATCAGGGCTTTAAAAAATCCCAGACTGTCTCGCTGATAATTATGACTTTGTAGTTGTGTTCATGTGTGCTCAGCCCACCAATATGATCATTCCAACACGACCTGAGAGCATTCTGGGTAATTTTGAGTGTCCTTACTCAAGGTCTGCTTCATTTCCTTACATGCATGAAGTATCGGTCATAATCAAATAAAGAGGTTCGCGTGTAAATGAGTTTGTCTGATTAGTTCCACAGATGTTGTCGCAGTGAGAGGGATTGTTTGCTGTATCTGAACGCTCTCGCGCGTTCACTCACCTCTGTGTGCGGTTCTTAGAAGCCCAGTTTTATTTCCTTTGTGCTTTTGTGCTGTCACATGAATAAACTCGCTGTCCTTGGATCTGCCCCTCCGCTGTAGAAAATAACTATTGTTGAGTGTTTCAATTGCTGGAACATGATGTATTGTTTTCATTGTAGCGGCGGGCTTAGTAGTTGTAATGAGTACATGTTAATTCCCCTATGAATGTCAAATATTTAGATTTACCCCTTAATTAAATGTGTACTTGAATGATTATCTGCGCTGCTGTTTTACCTCCACTGTGAACAATTAGTTGTTATTAAAAAAAGACACTCGCTTCCATAAGCTAATTGTTTTTTTCAAAGAGAATTTTAATCAGAACTAGCCACTAATTAACAGAAATTGCACCAACGATTGCATAGGTAGCTCATTAATGAATGGACTAAGATGCAATTAAATTACAGATGCACACGCTCGTTTATTAAGCAACTTCTCTTAATCCTGTGTCATTTCTGAGGGATCTTGTTAAATCGGTAAGCAGAGTGAACCGGGTGGCAGAGTGCTAATTAAGCTGCATCAACAGAACACCAGGATGATGCTCTGCTGTCTGTTTACATCAACGCAATGCATTCTGGGAGGTCAAGCTTCAACCTGGGGCAGAAGAACTGTTGTGCTACTGTGAGAACATAGTGTGTAAGACCGATAAACACAGCGCATCGAAATCCCTTCGGCTCTGTTCCAATCAAGAGAGATGCGATTTAAAAGAAACTTTATTTCTGGAAATTGAGACACTATCAGATAAATGTGACTAGGGAGCGATTTATTAGTACAACAGAAAGCCCAATTTTAACATGGAACCTTGGAAAGCGTTACCCATTAAAAAAATGAGAGTTTGTAACTTGTTGAAATCGCTTCTGAAATCAAGACATGGGAAAGATTCCATCTGGTCTCACACTGTCCTCAGAAAGTCAGACATTTAAATAAAACGTATCAAATTCTTTCAGGCCCAAATAATCTGAGCGGTTCCAGGGACGTTAATTTCGTAACGGTATACAGTTACTGCATTTGTCCAACATTTAAAACAAAGATTACGCTAGAATAAAACAATTCAGTTTTCCTAATTCAGTGGAGACTGAAGACTTTTGTATTACGGGGTATTAAATGACAAAGTTTAAATCTAAACTGAATAATACTAAAATATTGCGAGAACACAACTGTCAGATGTTTACCATTCGCCTCATGCTTGTTGACCACAATTTCCCTCATTTTTAGGTGTCTCCTCAGCGGAAAACATCATATACTGTTAAGAATTTGTCTTTGGGCTTTGGGGAATCAGACAGAAGACATGGTTCCCTCTGATTAAGAATGTTAAAAATCCTGTTATACACGCAGCTGAACGCCTCAGAAAATCACTCTCATTATTGGGCTGGGACTTGAAGAAAAGCTCGTAGCGCTTCTCACTGGGAAATGTCGAGACATCTTTTCATCCTTTTCACTCCCTCGGTTCATTTCGCTTCCTCAGTCTTGCAAAAACAATGAGTTGTCATGTTTCTTTTCCTGTGGTCAAGGTGACACTTTGCTAATGCGTGTAATAAAACAATTGTTTCGTGAGAAATGCCTACAGCCGTCTGTTGCTCTGTGCTCGTTGCATCAACAAATGAAGTTATATGTCTGAATTATACATAAATACGTCTTGCAATCTACAGTGGACACGTTTATTTTTTGTTTTGCTTTTGCAGCATTGAAGATGCAGATAACAGATCTCAGAAACTTTGCTAAAGAATTGAACAAGCCTGTGAGAAGGTAAGATGAATCAGTTTGTATATTTGATTCTTGTTCTGATTTTAATCTTTAATGTTTTCGTCCTTTAAAGTCCTTTCTGTTAATGATTCATTAATTTTAGTCAATGAAACGTCTCTATTCCTAATAATTGGTCCTAACAATAAAAAAAAAGTAAATTACACTGATTACTACAGAGAGGCCGACTCATACGAGTGATTTGTTCATAAATTTGGTTATGAGGTTGCGTGGTGATCTTTGTTGTTGATGACGATGCAAAAGGCTGAAGCATTTTTCTGTAGCTGTAGGTTCAGTATCGACGGAACGTCACAGCTGAAATGCAGGAATCAGTTTTGGTGCAGCGTTCCGCATGTGAGCGACTGCATTGATGCTTCAGCGTGTGTAAGTATTAAAACATGACCATTCCATGAACCAGTTGGCTTTGAGTGTGAGTTTTGAAGGATCAAAGTACACAGCCAAATAAATGCTGAACAGAGTTTTAGGAACGGAGGACTTTATGTAATTATGCTTGTTTCTGTCAAGGAACAAAATGCTAAAGTCTTTCTGAGAGCACAAAGCGAGCGTGCGCGTGTAAATCGACTTTCCATTTTGATCCTGCTGTAGACTTCCTATCAATAACACGTGCCTGATCAGCCTGAGAACCACAAACCGTCGTCAAGCCCACAATTAGCGCAAATTAACAGACATTTTCAAAAACGTCTTTGCTCAGAAAATGGCCGCTTTGTAGTTCAAAAACATTCCTGCTCTGGCCCTCGTGTGGGAGTTCTGCTTAAATCCCACAATAAATGCCACAATCTCCAGGCCCAGACGCACTGTAACGCTTAAAAAACAATTTAGAAACTGTCATCGTTGTAATTACAGTAACTAATTACCGTCCCAGGCAAACAAATAGCTTAACATAATACAGCGGCCCAATCAATTCTGAAGAAATGCAGATTCCAGCGCAAAAGGGGAGGGGCTTTTTGGCAAACCTGAAAAGGAATTCGGGAAATAATACACTTTGTTTTATCCACACATAATTCCCAGGGAATATCATATCATAAATATTTGCATTCAGTTCTTATCAGGACATTTGCATTTGCCTCTTATCAGCCGGCAAACCAGGCAGCGGGCAGATAGAGAGAGCGGCTGCCGTACACACATTTCTAATGAGACACGTCCCAGGCTGATATCATATTTTGGCTAGAACTTTATCGTCAAAACGAGGAGGTCATTTTCTCCTAGAGTTGGCTCATCTCGGGGCTGTCTTTGAGCTTTTTCTCTCATTTGATGCGATTCAACCCAGATTCATTTTTTAAAAGCGCACAAAATAAAAGGATTATTTCTTTTCTTCTCCCAACCGCAACGCCCCGCTATCAGTGGCACGTACGCTAGCAGTGATTATCACCGCGTCACAAAATATTTCAGCTTTATCGCTGTATTATTTTATTGGCCGCTGCATCATCTGGTGAAAGCGGGCGGGAGGGATGTGGAGGGAGAGACAGAAGCTTATTAGCATGAGCCGTCGTTCTCGTAGCACAAACACGCCGCAAACGCTCGTGCGCGTCTTCTTCAGCGGCTATACATATGCAACAGTTAGCGGGGGAAAAAATGACAATTATTGTTTGATAACGTTGTGAAAAAAGCAGTCCACAATAACAATTTCATGGCGCATTGCGGAGTGTAATTATAAACCGGCGTTTTCCTCGGACAGCCAGAGAAACGCTGGAGGTCAAGTGAAGTATCCCAGTCAAACGGTGATCTCATTAGCACAATCGACTATTATCTGCTAATTATTTCTCTGTTGCTCCAAACCACTGCGCCGGGCGTCCGTCTACCCACACGGCTTTCAAATCAGTCACCTCTCCTGAACGGCTGCCGGTGTGAATGCGTTCGTTTGCATAAATTACTAAATGATACAACACAATATTACTTTTTCTTTTGATGTCACTATCATCAAATAAATAAATAAACACTGTATATCGACTTCCACTTTTTGCTGGTTAGGCCTATTTTATGGTCATTTTTCTTATCGCGTTTTTGTTTATTCAACATAACAATGCATGTAATGGTAAAGTAAACAGGAAATTGTGAATGGCAAAAATTCATATGCAGCCCACTAGTATAAGTGCAGAATATGGTAAACAAAAAAACGGAAGTTTTGATTAAAGAATAAATGGAATAGAAGTGGTGTTTTATTAATAGTTTCTCAATGTTGCTCTGTACTTTACAGAGAAATGAACATATATAATTTCTTAGACATTAAAAAACGTTCCTTAAAATCTTTAAAAAAATCTAAAAAAAAACACACACACTTCTCCTTTAAATCTACAAAATTGTGTAATGGCAAATGTTCCCGTTGTGTAGCTGCTCTCTTCAAAACAATTGGACAAAACATGGGTAACATTTTAATTAATTATGGTTATGATCATACATTTTAAAACAGCAGTGACAACTACAAATTTGTGGTGACATCAGTTTAGTCCTGTTTTTATCATTATCTGTTTGTTTGACTGTTTCTGTGCTGAAATCTCTTCTGCGATGTAAACGAGAGGAAGACGATTCACAGCAGATATTCTAGAATGGCCCTTCGTTTCTCACACGTCACAGACCATCAGTGCATCTTGAGTTCTGTCTGCTGTGCACAAGAATTAACAATGAGCATTCAAGCATGTGATTTGTTGCATGCAATTATGATACCTGATCCACATTTATTTAAACTGCTTCTGTGTGACAATGTCCTCCTTCCTTTTCTTTCTGGTCTCATTGCATTAAAACCTCTCTCTCGAAATCATTCATTCAGTCATTGGGTGTTTATGTATTAAAAACAAGACACAGACCCCTGAAGTAGCTGTTTTTAGCTTGTTTGTTTTAGTACCTCATAGTGTAAATTATGACTAG
Source organism: Botia almorhae (assembly GCA_036877575.1). NCBI lineage: Eukaryota > Metazoa > Chordata > Actinopteri > Cypriniformes > Botiidae > Botia > Botia almorhae. The sequence goes on from JAZGTJ010013734.1 coordinate 9,222, forward strand.
CTTGAAGCTAGAAACGTTCACAGTTAAACGACTGACTTAAACCACAGTTAAACCACTGACTTCTCAGACAGTGTCTATATACACAAGTGACTCTGCTGTTCTGCACTACTTAAAGATCGGACCCGAGAGAAACTGTCTCTCAGATACACACATGCAGTTAATGGACTGTTCACGTCTGTGTATGAGGGCAGACGGGACGAGGGTGGGCGGAGTCACGGTGACTGGAAACATTCGTGTGCTGAGAAGCTTCTCCTCACTCCAGCAGATAACATCGTTCCTGCTCTCCTTATGTGTCTTTCTGAACTTCTTCAGTCGTCCCTCACTCTCCTCTTTTCATACTGTCCTCCTCCTTCTGTTACTCCTTCTTCTCTCACTCATCCTCCTGCTGGTTTTCCCATTAACTCGTTCACACGGCGTGCGTTAGATAAGTGCAAACTACCTGTTTATATAGAAGCAGATGAATTCATTATTGTCATTAAACGATGGGAAACTCATGTGTTGAAGTGTTTGCACAGGGTGTGTGAGGAAAGGACAACCGGAAGTTCTGATTGGTGGAGGAAAAATCCATTTGGAATTATTGTTGTTAGAACGGAGTCACTCCTGATTCACGGGATTAGAAACAAACAGTTTAAAGTCCCATTCACATCAAGGACGGTAACAATAACTGTAAAGATAAAGTTTGAAATTTAAAAGAATGGTTCACAACTGTAATTCGCAGGACTGTAAAATGTTTATCCAATCATTGCATATCGGAATCATTGCGGACCAATCATTTCAGTCTGAATGCAATGATAGGTTGTCCTACTTGTCTGTCAAACGATGTATTTGCAGACAGTCTTCATCATCAGTGTGTTCATGTGTTGGAGGAGGCGGGGCTTTGGAGACGCTCTGAAGGGAGGGCGGGATCTTAGGGTTTTAAAGCTAGCTTGCAATTGCTGGCCTCTCTGAAATTGCCTGCCCTACCTTTAACACAATCTTCCTTTATGTGCACGTTTCCCTGCTGTTTTAATAACTCATCTAAAACCTGCGATCTAATCGCCATGTACAGCAAGTCATTACAGTTAAAATTAATTAATGTCTGTGCTGATATTGTAATCAAACAGCTTTGGAGTGTTTTGTGAAAGAAAGTTGATATTTTGTCATCCGCGTTTAATCTCCAGCTGCAGCGCGTGATTGTCTGTATGTACAGATTGTTCATGAGTGTGAGAGAAGACAGATAAAGAGTGAGAAAGAGGAACGTAGGATCTCACTCGCTCTCTCTCTCTCTCAATTTAATTTTAGTTTTCAATGTAAAGTATTTTATTGGCGTGATTGCTTTTTTGAAAGCATTATACAAAAAATAAAAACAAGTAATGATTAAAAGTAAAAGTTTAAAGTGAGAACAGGCAGTAGTGATGTGGTGTTAAGAATGAAATCAGGTGCTAAGTAAAAATATATGTATGTATTACAATCTGAATATAGAGATGGATTTTTAACATTAAATTATGGGATTCAATGAGAAGACAACAGATAAATGGTGTGTGTGTGTGTGGTCTGTCTTTGGATCAAGGTAATGATTTGGTTCTGAGGGTGTGCAGCTGAAAAATGAATTTAGCAGCAGCTTACGGGTCTCTCTCTCTCTCTCTCTCTCTTTCTCTGACCCCTTGACAGGTCTCATCTCTTGTTCTCCTCCTCCTCCTCCAGCCTTCCTTATCATGGCAGGTTTTCTTGAGAGGCCTTGTGACTGCTTTTGATGAAAAATTAGACAATCGTTCATTAGCGTGTCAGATAAAGTCTCTTACCTCCCGCTCCGCCACGCGTCTGACAGGTTTCTCCGCGCGACTCCTCTGGGAGCTCATTTTGCGGCGGTGCGCGTGCGGCGGTGCGCATGCGGCCGCTGTGGAAGTGACTCCGGCGCGCTCGGGTCCCAGCCAAGCTCGTCTCTATAGACGCATCCGCTGGAAATGTCATCAGGAGCAGAGAGGGGCTGAGCAGAGTCCCTCACTCCAACAAACTGAAGGGTTCTCCCCTCGGACCCGCGTGTGCCGAAACACACCCTCAGTTTCTCCGGTTTGACAGCTTCCTGTGCTCCCACAGGTAGAGCTTTCATTGCTCAGGAGACAGAGAGAAGTTAAAGGGATAGTTCAGCCAAAAATGAACATTCTTCCATCATTTACTCACCCCTCATGTCATTCCAAACACTAAAGTTGTGATTGTCGTTTATTAACACTCATGTCTGTTTATCTCTCTAACACAGTGGTGTGTGACAATGGTGACCATAGTGACCAGCATGACATAACATAATGCGGCAACAGGGTAAACACACACACACAGTAATATCTCTGTAAACGTAGCCCATAGTGCACAGATCTGGACTGCTATGTGACTGGTATGTCTGACTGGCATTAGAATATAGTGACAATTGTTTTTTAGGATAAACTGTTCCTTTAAAACAAACACAGCTCAGTATTTTCTCTGTTAATGTGTCACCTTTGTCTCCGATTTTTCTCCTCAGACGCCTTAAGATAATAAAAACAGACTCACAGAGACATTTGTAGTATAGAGATATGATATTAATATTCATGAGAAACGCGTCTCATATAATTTCAAAATGTTCATCATTTAATAAGAATATTTAATAAGACAGACTGAATTGAATAGAGATGTAGTTGAGATTTTTTTTAAAGCTCCAGAGGAAACACGCGTGAGACGCTCTCAGGAGAAACAATGCGTATCTCATTTGTGTCTGTACTGTCCTGTGGGTCTGTGCTGCATGTTTTTGCGGTGTTCGTTTAGGTTGGGTTGTGATGAGCCGGGGGGTTGTGGGGCATGTTGACTGAAATGAATCTGTTTTAGTCGGGTTTACTCATGTACTGCAGGAGACATTTGTACAATAACACGGACAGGCTAAACTGTGTTCGCATCATTTGCAAGCAAAGCGTGTTTAAAAAATGCTTACAGGGAGAATTCTCAGAGCATGTTTTCATTTTCTTAATAATGAAGAGAAGCCACTTTTTTAATTATTAGCCAAAACCCAAGAGGAAGTTAAACTGGAGAAGTGGAAGTCTCACTCTGTAAAGTTTGAAAGTTTTCCTGTCAGGGTCTGCAAGCTGAGTTTAATGATCAGCAGTGAGAGACAGACAGAACATCCAGAATCTAGCCATCATCAGAGAGATCCACGCTCTCTCTCTCTCTGCCTCTCTCTCTCTCTGATAGCCGTCAGATATGAAGAACTGTCTCTGTTTCAGTTCACAGATCAGAGGCTTCTGTTTTTGCCTGTAACTGCTTCCTGCATTAAAACAGGTCTGACAGAACTTTACGAAGATTTCTGACTGCGTTCAGCATTTGCCTCTGTGAAACTAACAGGCTGTTTACTCGCTCTCTGACCTGCTGTTGACGTGAATCAATTGTATGTAAGCAGGAGAAAAGCGATGGCTTTAGTGTCAGCGTGAAGCATTTTACTTCTGTTACAGTAACTTCTGTGAGACAGGATATTGTTGTTTAGTAAAGATCAGGGTTGGCATTTTGCTGAACTCCTGCCTTTGTTTCACAAACAGAAAGAAAGTCACATGATGAGAAAGTGAGTGAATGACAAGTTTGAACAGTAACTTATGAAGTGTGTAATTTGTGGATTTGTTTCTATGGACGACTAATAAGTTGCTCTTGAGTAGTTCTTCTGTAAAGATTGGTAATAGATTTAGAGGTGGTTACATTTTCACTAGCCCCCCCCCATCAGGAAAAGTTGCCCTGTTGCCCCAAACCTCAGCGGTTGGGTGGCAGCCCCTCCTCACTGAGCTTCTCCTCCTGTCACAGGAACGACAGATGGAGTGTCACAGAATGTTCTGGAGAGCCGGTGGTAATTATCAGCCAGTATCAGAGACGGTGGGGTCCACAGGGGACCGGTTTTGAGCAGAACCGCTCCAGTTTGCCCTCTGGTAGCTGAGCATGTGGTTGTTCTGCGCAGTGAGCTTGTGTTGAGACCAGCCTCGCTGCACATTTCTCTGTCTCCACGTCAATGACGTGTGTGTGTAAGAGCACATGTCACAGGGTGAGATTAACTATCAGGTGTGTTATCAGTATCTTGAAGGTAGGGTAGGCAATTTCAAAGAGGTTAGCCATAGCAAGCTAGCTTTGAAAACATAAAGCCCCGCCCTTTGTTTAGAGGGCACTCCAAAGCCACGCCTCCTCCAACATGAACGCATACATAGTTTGACAAGCCAGTAGGACATCCAGTCATTTCATTCAGACCGAGTGCAATGATTGGACAAACACTTTATGGCCCTGTGCTTTCCACAGAAGATATATTAATATGTTTATACCTCTTTGTTTAAAAGATGGCCTCTCCTGCTTTTAATGAAATGACATTGTTTCTTTAGTCAGAGATTTAAAACAAAGGCTACAAGCCTCCGTGTTGTAGTGTGCACTAGGCCTGTGTAGTAATCAGTGTAGTAATCAGCTAAGATGCCCTTTGACCAGCGGCGCTGCGGATACCTAATGGTTTGATCTTTGTCTTTTCAGGTCGACTGACTTCTGTCTAAAAGAATCAAGGTGAAATTTATCGATGGTGAGCCGTCAGTCTAACAGCCTGGAAAATTCCTCATGAAAGAGGAAAATGGCAGGAATATCAAGGCGAGAGTGAAAGCAGAGCTTGCAGGTTGTTGAAATGTAGCTCTGTTATTCCCATAGGGCTGTTATTAATGAGGGCGCGGGGAACGTTAACAACTCGCATTAAGCACTAATGCATTCTTTAATTAATTAAGTGCTCGTTTATAAATATCCAACACGACCTGAACATGTTCGGTTTGACTTACACAATAACATATTAACAGTTCCTGTTCCACGCGTAACGTATTGAAATGTCAGCGATACTCAGACAGCTAGATAAACACGCTCAGAAACTCTGTTAGCAGCGCTAGGTGACGTCTGGAGCAGCACAAATAATTCCCTCCTTAATAAGTCATAATTACAGATTAATTTCACATTTATTATGTGAACACAACCATGGTGAAGTTTAGTTAATTAGTTGATTAAAATACCTAGTTCAAAGTAAAAATGAAGCCGTTTCGGTGCTTTTAGCATAATCGTTTGGTAGACATTTCTATAGCAGGTTCTTCAGACCTGAATAACGAAATTATCGTGTGTGTGACACCACAAAAAATGTGTTTATTACTAATTGTTTTTTAAGGGGCACCAGTGGAAGTTTTGGCTCATTTGATGCCCTAGATGAGGTAAGATATGACCATTTATGAGAAAAAAATCATTACACTGTTTCTGTCAGACAGTTTATTGGGATAGTTTTCGATTACCACACAAACAGACCACAAACTAATGAGTGATTTATCACAGCATTTTAAACAATTAGCAAAAGATATAAAATTGTTGTTGAAGTTTAAAATCCATTAGGCTGAAATATCTGGGAGGGCACATGCATGGAGAGAACAAAAATAATGCCCACCACATTCAGTGTTGTGATCATGTGCCACGTTCAGCTCAGATAGAGCTACACAGAGAGAGA
>JAZGTJ010013735.1:0-14715 GCA_036877575.1 Botia almorhae
TGTTCAGCTGTCCTGCTTCAGTTACAGTTCCCTGTTCGGCTGTTCTGCTTCAGTTACAGTTCTCCTGTTCAGCTGTCCTGCTTCAGTTACAGTTCTCCTGTTCAGCTGTCCTGCTTCAGTTACAGTTCTCCTGTTCAGCTGTCCTGCTTCAGTTACAGTTCTCCTGTACTGCTTCAGAACTGCTTCAGTTACAGTTCTCCTGTACTGCTTCAGAACTGCTTCAGTTACAGTTCTCCTGTTCGGCTGTCCTGCTTCAGTTACAGTTCTCCTGTTCAGCTGTCCTGCTTCAGTTACAGTTCTCCTGTTCAGCTGTACCGCTTCAGTTACAGTTCTCCTGTTCAGCTGAGAACAGGAGTATCATAACTGAAGTATAAAAAGTGAGCATTCAAAGGCATTATATAGTTTAATGTAAATTTGTATTAGATTGTGGAGGATTGTCAAGTCACTTTGAATAGCATTCCTATATTCTCAAAATGCTTTCTCAAATCTGTTATTTGCTATTTTTGCCATACTACATGAACTGGTATTTCTGTGTTAACTACACGGAGGATATAAGAAAGGTTGCATCATCTACAAAAGTATCCTAAAACATAATACCCCTTAATCTCTAACTGGCTATTGGTTAACATTATCCAATAGAAAGTGTGCTCTAAGTGTGCTCTTTCTTATTGAAACAAGAACTGATGAATCATGGATGATAAACCAGAAACATTTATCCTAGTAGATCAGGTTATTTTTGATTTCATGTTAAATTTCAAACAAACACTGTGCTACAGTGTGGACCTCAGAGGTGCAAAGATTCAGCGTGTGGGAGGGAGATGATTGTTAGATCTTCTCTTCATCATAGGCTGGATGGCTACTTGTGACGGTACCTCAAACATTCAGTTACTGATCACACACACACACTGTGAGCTCCACTGAGGGAACATCAAATCACTCCACAAATAGCACAGAACCTTTTAAAGGACAAGCACTTGAAGTATTTTTAGTACAGTAAGTGTTTATTGCAATATAGTGAAATATGTAAATGTAAGTCTCTCTGGAATACTTGACGGATCAATTGCAGCATTTTGCAGTCAGTTTGTTTTTGTAATGACATTTTTGTAATTACTGTCAACAATGCTACATTGAAAACGCTTCTTTATTCCTGCCACAGCTCAAGTTATTTTCATGCATGGCAGACCTGCACCTTTTCATCGTTTCCATTTTTTCCTGGAGCTCGTCAGATTTGAGTCATGGAGCATCACACACTAGGAGACTTTATTATTTAATATCCTCTGAAAAGATGGACACCCTCAAAAAACACTAATCTGAACCCAAAGCAAGATTTCATGACTATTTGATTATTAATATTTGGAAAGCAGTCTTGTCAATGGGATAATGTACAGTTAGTCTAATCTATCACAAAAGAACCTTCTTTAGAGTGATCATCTCTGCATCCTGATCACCCATGTCTGATGTTCAATCTGATGTATCTGATCTACACCCACCTGGTTTTCAGACAGCCACATTGCAGTCATCTGGTTGAGCTTAGTGAAGCTGTAAGGAAGATTCCTCAACCTGCGAATGAAGAGAGATCAATGAAACTTCAGTTAATATGTTGTGATGCTCAACAAGTTTAACTTCACAAGCTGGAGGTCAAAGTTAACACTGTCAAATAGCACATAAAGCAGTGGCTTTGGGTACTGATCCCAGTTTGTAGTGGGTGCTGCATTTTTCTTTATTTAATTCCTTTTAAGTTTTTCCTACTGTTAACTGCAGATGATGTTTAAAAGCAAAATCGGTTGTGTTTGGCACAGAGGGACGTACTTGTTATCGCTGAGGTTGATGACCTTGAGCTTCTGCATGTCGCCCATCTCCTCCGGCAGAAACTCCAGCTTGTTGGAGTGCAAGAAGAGCACAGTGACGTTCTTCAAACAGCCCATCTGTCACACACACACACACACACACACAGACACACACACACACACACACACACACACACACACTATGGTTTAAATTAAGGGTCAAATGGTGCAAACAACTCCAAAAACAACTTATTTGGCTGGTTAGGGTTACAAATAGTATTAGTCAATAATATTAGATACTAGTTGTCACAATCTAACCAAACACCAATGTATAAACAATCCATTCCTCTCTGAAATCTATTTCTCTAATCATGCTAAATGTGCTGAAGGAAGTGTGGCTGACCTCTGAAGGCATATGTGTGAGCAGGTTGTGGTCGGCAGCAAACGTGCGCAGATTGACACACTGGCCGACAGAGGAGGGCAGCGTTTCGATCTCATTGAAGCTGCAGTCCAGTTCTTCCAGAGCCGTGAGACTAGAGAGAGAAGAACCAACGTATGACTCACAAATAATGATTATTCTACTAGATCCCAACACCAGGTTCAACCCTATCTGGTTACATGTAATCCACAAATGAACGTGTTGTATTATGTGTTACAGAACACAAAATGTGTGTGGTCAAACTTAACCTCAGTTCAACTGCTCTCTGTTCAGTATGTCATTTTCATAGTGGTGCACAAGTCACCAAATAACCCTGATCAAACCATCTGTTGATTAAACCTCCAGCAATGTCAAAAATAGTTTTTGGTGTTCCATCGTGACTAATATGCAGGTGTGCTGCAAAAAAAGGTTTTGCTGTGAAATATGTACATGAGCATATTCAGAATATATTTCTCCCACACTAATCCCTCATCCCTCTAATCAGACATCCGATATTTTGAAACATATCCAGTTTTCTTTCCCGCCTGCTTGCAATGCAAGACAAACCTGACTGTGTTTACAATAATAGCCCCCAAGAGGGGCAGTTTTGACCAGGGAATGCATTTAAACACGTACTCGCACAGCCGCATTACACTAGAGCTCTTCACAAAGCGCATACAAGTGAGATTATGGTGGTCAAGACTGAATGCTCTAGAGGTTTCATTTGATACTCCCACATTCCAGACATGATCCAGACACCATCCTGAGATCAGATTCCTGCACCTTTACATCAATTATTTTCATCATTATTTTTATTCTCTGTGATCCTGAATCAGATCTGTAGTACATTTAGCACCACATGTAAAATTGGCCAAAACTGGACAGGAAAAACAGGAATTAATTTGTGCTTTTGCGGTTTATGTTCATGCAGATTGTTGGGTGGGGGGGTTATCGCAGCCAAAGTTATGGCCAAATGTGCCAAAAATGTGTGAGAGATAGCAAAAGACATCAATCACTATTAAACTGTAAACACAAACTCATTATGGTTTTATGAGAATAGAAACAAATCACACCCTAAATGACATTAAATGTGCTAGTAATTATTATGAAGATTTCTCAGATGATCATCAGATGATTCAGGTCTGTTCTAGAGGGAAATACATGAAAGCTCAGATACAGAGTCGCTCATATAAGGTGTTAAAATCTCATGTGGGTCACATCATGTGGTTTATGTCAGGCTGGTGGTCCGACATCAAAGGTTGTGCTATCAGAACCTGATATAAATAACTCAGAGGCAGGCTAGCAGTTTTAGCATCACCTCTGTATAAAAGATTCTGCAAAAGCTTTAGCTTACAGCCGCACAAATGTGAAATATATAAACACATCTGCTGAGTGTATGTATAGTTGCACATATATAAACAGTAATTCTGAGTAGCTATATGAGCCATAAATCATGAACAGAACTTCTGTGAGTGACAGCTGGATTATATAAAGGAGATCTTATGAAATCTGATTAGTCAGTCTTATAATGTCATGACACAGGAACACCCACATGTACACGACCACGAGACCTGCAGTGTTCAGAAACTTCATCACAGTAAAGTAACGAGGAGGAAGTGAACAGACTTCATGTTTGTTGAAGAACTAATTATATGAATGAAACGTGGGGAGGTACATGAAATTATCTTGCTCAATAATTCAGTGGTTTTATTGGTTCAGTGAACCATTTATTTATAAATATATCATAAACCTTGTGTACCTAATTAGTCTTATACATCCCACACATATTATTTGCAATAATACCATTAACATGTCTGACATCTGTTCTGTGCTTAATTATTATTCTTTGTTTCTCTATGTAAAGCTGCTTTGAAGCAATGTAACGTTGTAAAAACGCGCTATATTATGAAGTTGAATTAAATAAAGGCTTGCAAAGAGGATGAACATCTGACCAACATTATAAGTAGACCTCAGAAAACAAAATTTACATATACCACACAATCCCTTAATATCAAGTCATTTAATATATGAAATATTAAACATCACATTGAAATCAATTGCTATTGGCAGTCTGCACACAAATTGTTTGGTGCACAGAATTACTGTCTATGTAGAGCTTTCCAAATCGGTCCCTTATAAGGTTCAATGATGGTTAGAAAACTGGCTTAGGAGACTGCGCGGCCTCTCTCACTACGGGGTGTGAAACAGAGCGAAACGAAAGATTACCAGTGTTTAATCAGTGTGCTTTACAATCCTGACTGGGATTAAACCAGAATCCTTATAATTATATATTCATAATCCTTCCTGGCAAATTTTCTTAACCACAGACTAGAAAATCTAATCTAACATAAGGGATAACTGGCATGTTTGGAAACAAGCTCAAAACAAGAGGTGGCAAGAATGAGGTACTACCATCAAGTTTTGTTCTGTTTGTCAGACACACAGCACTCTCTCTCTCTCTCAGTGAGCCCATATGGACGAGTTCTTTCTTTATTCACAACCCTGCTGCTTTTCTGTCTGCATCAGACACTAGCTCATGGTTCTGCTCACTTGACAGGATATTTCACCCCAAAATAACATTTCACTCTGTTCCTCACAAGAAAGATTTGGTGCTGGAAGACTTTAAATATTGTGCACAAATGGAGATTTTTCCTCTCCATTCACTTGAATTGTGTGGAAATGAGTGAACGTTTCACAAAATGTCTTATTTTGTGTTGAACTATAGAAGTATTGGTTTAAAGGATGAAGTAAATGATGCCAATTCATATTTTTGCGAGGAATTTCACCTACAATTCTTGAAAACTATGTTTATTGCACATTGTGAGGTTCATGCTAGTAAACAAAGTACTTTTTTAACCTCCTGTTACACCATATTAAAACACATTCTACAGAACACAGAATATTAACATCAGCACAGAAAACACAGTACAGGGTTCAGAAGAACTGGACTGTGGTTAAACGGCAATGTTAAAGAGTGCTAACTCACCCTCCGATCGCGTCAGGGAGGTACATGAGCTGGTTATCATCCACCTTTAAAGTAGACAGTCTCTTCAGTGAGCCTGTGGATACAGAGAAGCATTTGTATTGCAAGGCAACTTACACTGCACAAAATGTCCATTCCTAATGGATACAGCATCTCTGTACTCAGCCCTGGTGATCTTTAGCCAAATGAAGTCAAGGAAATTGATTCACAGACACTCACAAATATTTACTGAAAAGCTCTTAAAATGAAAGACCAAAACTTAGCAGTGTTTTGCTGATGCTGAGCTCCTCTGAGCTTTAAGTGGATTTTATTAAGCGGTGAGCTAGAGCTTGTTATTTCACAGCGGGCTCATGTTAAAGAGCTGTGTGGCTTGCCTACTTTAACATGCCTGCTCATTAGTGCCCATCCGACAGGGTCATTCATTGGGTAATGAGGCTGTATTACTGCTTTACTTATAATCCTCCTATTCATTTACACATCTTATCTGCTCATTTGTAATAAAGTAGCTAAGGCAAAACTAAGTTGTTGCTTGCTGGTCCAAGTAAAACGAGCCCACCCAAATTCTCCCACCTCCATCATTTCCATCATTTAATTAACAAATTAATTAGGAAGGCCGTCTTGTTGTTATCTGTGTATGTCTGTGTGCTCTTTACCTATAGAGCCCGGCAGCTGTGTCAGTGCGTTGTTGGACAACAGGAGATCCTGCAGGTTTTTACAGCCTGATATTTGCTCATCAACCATCTCCACATTGTTTTTGGACACGTCCAGGTAGCAGAGCTGCTTCAGAGCCCCGATCATCTGAGCACATGAAAATCACAACTCACTCTACTGCTCACAAAAAAAGATACATTTTAAAACCCCAATCTTAAGGCTTATTTACACCAAGACAGCTCGTTTCATCTCTCAGAGTTCACGGCAGACTGCAGCTGTATCTCTTATTCCTAAATAATCCTCTATTCTTTAGCAGCTGCTTTCCAAGAACACAAATTAAGGAGCATTATAAATGCAGCTAGGCCAGTAAAAAGTTTGTCAACAACAATGTTGTGTTACCACAAACCTCATCTGACCAGATAGAGTACCAGTGAAACAGATTTCCAGCACAGGTTTAGTACAAAACCAGTAGTACAGTAATAGTACAGTAGTAGTACAGCAGTACAGTGATAAAACACAGTGGATATTGTTTTGATTCCTGGCTGAAGCCTTTTCCTTCATTAAAATTTCTTCATTGCATAACTCTTTTAAAGCTTTTTAAAGGAAGTTATTGCATTCACAAGTAATGCAGAGATTATTTGTAATGCAAATCTGTAATTATTGCAGATTTGCATAAGGTTTGCATTTCCTGTGCGTTTTCTAATGCAGAAATAGAGAAACAGCTTTCTGTTGAATTGAGATAAGAGCAGCAATGCCAAAGCACCAGCTAAACCTCTGCGTCTCTTGAAATATAACTCAACATGTTCACATGTTAACAATAAACAAAAAGCTCAATAACTCAAAAACAATAACTCTCACAACTTACAGCCTATGTGAGGCTATTTGATAAACAACGTTATTACACTAAGGCAAACCTTTGTTTTCAGGAGTAGCATGCACAAAATAGAGGGCTAGAAACTGACAATGTAATGAAATTATTTCAAATGTAAATGATTTCATTTTGATTTCATCTACACTTTTAAGTGAGCGATAAGGAAGCATAAATCATATGGCAGCAGGACATGGGGATCTTGAACTCTGTCTGCCTAAATCTCAATCAGTGCCCGCATATGTCTTTGTGTCGAGCCCCGCAGCTGATTAATCACTCTGAGCGCTAGTCATTCTCCTGAGAGCTGCATAAGAAGCTTAATCACTAATAACCTGAGAAACTGAATTCTGCAGAACGAGAAACATGGCCACTTGACTGTGCACAAGGACACGCTGCACATGCAGTAAGCTGCTCTCTCAGGTCATGGTGCCACTCTGACATCCAGGCCACTCGGGGTATTAGCAGATTTTGTGGCCTCGTTCAAGAGGGTGTGTCCTAAATGAAATGGGTGCTCAAATGCAAATCCATTACTGTCAGTCTGCTCTCAGTAGTGAGCTAATGCTTTAATTATGACCTATTTAAAAGAAGCCGGTAACCTGGAGGGAAGCTCAGCGCTCCTGAGAGAATGTTTAGGAGCTAGATGCTCATGTTTAGCATGAAACCTGACCGCCTGTACCTGCTTCAAACAGCAGCTGTTCAGAAGACCTTCCATATGAACCACAAGCAGAAAAACAGCGTCATGTACGCAGATATTTATTCTGTTTCATGCATGACACAATATTATTTTACACTTACAAACTGAATTTAGTTCTAACACTGCCATTGGTGCCCTTTGACATACAACAATACACTAAAATTTAAACTAAATAATAATTAAAAAACATACAGGGAAAACCCCAAAAAACGAACACCAGACTCACCCCTGGTAGAAAGGTGAGTTTGTTTCCATCCATCCACAGCTCTCTGATTCCAGTCAGCTGCTCCAGCACTTCAGGCTGGAGATGCAGAAGGAAAAATTCAATCTCGCGTTCTCAGTGAGAGGAAATGACAACCATTCGAATGAGGCTGATGAATATTAGGTGAGAACTCAGAAGTCTCAATGCGCACATCTGCATTCACTGCCCATCAATCTGACACCTGGCCGCATCCAGAGCTGTGATGTAAGCGCAGCTCCGCATGCGACACCTGAAAGAGGCAGGTGCGACTTACCACTTCAGTGAACTCATTACTGCCCAGATCCAAGCGCTCCAGCTGTGTGAGCTTATGCATGCTCCTGCAAACACACACACATACACACACGTTACTAACACTGCTCACCCTGGATTAAACATATTTAGGCTTTGCACACAAACATATATCTGTGGTTTTATAGGACTGGAGGAGCATCAGGCAGCACAGTCTTAAAGTACACATGCGATGATTTCCTAGAGGCACATGAATGGCAGACAAAGGCATTTATTGAACGGGCAGTAATTGCTACTCCACTTTTCATTGCCTCTTTAAAACACCTTTAGACTCAAGCCAATATAATAAATTATTAACACCCAAATATTATTTCCCATTGTAATATTTATGCCTGAAGTTTAAGCTACAGAGTTTAAAGACCCCCGTGGTAAAATTTAAGTTTTTTTGTGGTGTTTTTAAACTGCTTTAAGATACACCATGTGCAAATTCATCATGTCATTCCACTGCTGAGGAGTTTCTCCTTAAAACCAAAGTGTAGCAAAGACAGTCTCAAAACTGTGCTTTTAAACTGCCCTTATTCACAAACATGTTTCAAACACCAGTCATGTCAATGAGAGGCTGGGGTGGATCAAGTACTTCCCAGCTGGTGTGAGTGACTGGAAGCTGAGACTAATTTGCATATTCACGCACCACATTTGCTAAATGAAGCAAGACTGTAGAGTTACATTCAAACTGCTTTGAGGCAGAAAGACATTTTTCACAGGAAAACAACTTTTAAATGTGTTGTTTTTTAAATATGTCATTTGGATGATCACAAATGACTTTTAAGGGAAAGAATTATCAATTACAGTATGACATCAAGGTCACACAGAGATCCTAAAGTGAATCATAACACTGGATTTTCTAAACAGAAAAAAACACATTTTCTCTGAAATGTGAAACTACAGGTACTAACAGGTTAAACTGGATTAAATTATGTTTACTTGAATGAATGAAATGTAAACTGTTTGGTTTGTTTAATAGATTTATTTTTGGCACTATTGTTAACAGGGAGTGTAAAGAGGACACTAATGCTGAATGTGTGAATGGAAATGAAACCAAATTGAAACCTGTTTGGCCATCATGAGACTTTTAAAACACTGTGTGTGATGGGATTATTGTGTCTATGTACTTCCGGAAAATGGACTCAAATAGTCACACTATACAAAAAATGTGATATGAATCTGTGAATGCTTTAGTTCTAACTGGTCCTCTAATATTTGTCACATTAAAACTGTCATCACATCGTACTGGATGTGTTATAAAGCTTTATTTCTTTGACTGTATGAATCAATTTATGTGATTCATTTATACACGAACACATTTGTGCCTCAAATCTGCTTCCTGCTTCGGTTTATGAACACTGTTCCTAATATCTGCATCCAACCCTGAATTTACATTAACTGCTCAGGTATTAGGTTTGCTTCAGGGTGGGGTGTAAACCACTGCTTTGCACTGACGTTGACTTGGGCAGAGATCAACGCCAGCCTACAATCCCACCACAAGCACTGACAAACTGGAGGAAGAGGGAATGAATTGTGATCATAAGACTTTTAAATCAAATGATTATTACAGTCGGTTCAAACATGACTGAGTCTTAAACGAGAGCAACACAGATTCCTGAAAAGTGACAGGAAATAAAAGCAAGAGTACGTGAGGGACAGCTCACTTTCTCACTTTGATTACAGAGCTTCCGGTACTCCCTGATGCAGTACAAAGTCAGAGCACATGCCACTGGGCAGTTGCATTGCTGGTTGGTTGCTAGAGGGTTGTAAGTGTGTTCTGACTGGCCCAAGTCAAAATTAACTCCACCCCCAAGTCTCTGATATTGTGGCACAAAGTAGCAGAACTTCTAAACAACTACACAATTTGACGTATCATTAATTAATCATCTCCCGTGTTTTGAAGAAAGTCAAACAGGTGTGGAATGACATGAGTAAATGATTTCTGAATGAACTATTTCTTTAACAGCTTTTTTTTTCTTGGATAATTTACTTGGCTTGGATCAGACATGAGGAATTGTTAGTCTAGCCATTTTTGCAGAATACCAAGTCCATGTGTCACCCAAGTGAGACGTGTGAGTTTGGACTGACTGATGATGCAGAGCTGAAAAGTGGCACAGAGATGCCCACCCCATTTCTGCCCTTTTCTGTGGCAAACAAATGATGCAACACTGACTCGGAGCCAGAAATGCTTATAAAACCTGCCGCTGCTTGTCACCCAGTGCTTCTTATGGAAAACTGAACAACACTAATCCACAGAGCGAGAGGTCTGCCTGTATTATAATGCGTTTATCAGGGGGGGTGCAGTAGCGCAGGTTTAGTGTTTTACAAATTCACATCAATCTCAATGCAGGACTCACTTTGGCAACATCTTCAGCTGGTTCTCCCGCAGCTCCAGGATCTGCAGTTTGGTCAGTCTGAGAAACAGAGAGAGAGAGAAACACCACACAGGGTGAGTGTTTACAGTATGCAGCAAATGAATAAATAACTCAGTGTTCACTCTGTCCTCCAGTGACCGTTTGCTTTGAAACAGATGCGAGGAACTGAGCTACATGTAGCATGTGCTGATCTCTCAATCAGCATTCATTTCACGTTGTGTTTACAGTATATGTACAGTATATGAAGGTATAGATGAATAACTTTACACAGGAATTGCATTTTTATGAGAATGCATAATTCTTATTGATATAATTCTTTATATAGTGCTATAATTAAAAGAAATTTATTTGCATAGATCTAAATTTTAACAAGCTTTTTGGCTCTAAGACCTTAGACCGTTGCTGCATGTGCTTGGATAAAAACAGAGAAATCTATTTAATGTTTGGGAAAAGACTTAATTTACATGAATAAATTTTAATGTAGTACATACCTCATCCGATCATGTATCTAGACACTGTCTGAGCTGAAACTAAAGCTTGGATTATCTTGTTCTCTCTTAGACGAAGCAGTTTTCTCTTAGACTTAACCCTGTGTGTTAATAAGAGTGTGTGTGTGTGTGTGTGTCTGACCTGCCGAAGCTCGCGGGCAGGAAATCAAGGAAGGCATCGTTCAGGTAGAGCTGTGTCAGACTCAGAAGCTGCGTGAAACCTTCCGGAAGCCTGTGAAGACACCACAGTGCTTCCATGACATCATCACACACACACACACACACACAGATCATCTCTAATGTCAGCTGTACTCACTTGGATATGGGGTTCACACTTGCTTCCACTATTGCCAGAACTTTACAGTTCTTGATATTTTCAGGAAACTCTTGGATGCCTAAAATGTCAAACAGAGTGTTTTATTAGTTGTTGATTTGATGTTTGTGTCTCCTCTAATCTGCCCTGAAAACAAAGGACATGATATTTTACCTAGCTCACGAGTTAGTCGTTTAAATCAAATGTGATACTGTGATGAAATCTGACAAAATATTGGCTACCATGAAATAATACAAAGACAATAAACAGACAGCATGTATTTCTGCATGTTGGCACTGATTGTATTCAAAAACAAACAGAGAATTCAAATTAAAAAAATCTAATTTATTTATATAGCACAGCATTGTTTCAAAGCTGCTTTACACATAAATTAAAATGATTAAATATGTGTAAAACACAGAACACATGGTATGATTGCAAATGTTACTGTTCATTATAAGATGTATAATACAATGACTCCCACGAGAGAATTAATGTTTAAGGTAATTCATGAACTCAAGGCTTACAGGTCTGAATCTGCCAGAGCGCCGTGCTCACTATTACATCTGAACCCGACTGCTTAAATGATTGAAATTATATTTGTAGACAAAAATATAAATGTGCCATATTGCTTCGTATATGTTTTATTACATATTACATATTACTTTGTCTTTAGAAAATTACAATTTTTTTAAATAGATGATTTGGCCCAAATATTGAAGAAAAAGCAGCCAATCAGAGCCCAGAATAGATGAGAACTCCTTCAAGACTGTTAAAAACCATTTCATTGAGACTAATAACATGTCAGGAACACATTTTTGTAGACAAAGGGTGACTACACTGAAGATGCTAGAATATAACCTAGTTGAATTTATTATTTATCTTTAGTCACAACATAATTGTTGTGAAAAAGTTACATTTGTTATTTAATAGTTTTACTATGTGAAAAAATATTAAGTATAAGTAAATGTTAAGTAAGGTTAAGTTAAATGTTATATAAGACTGCATATTTCCTGTCCTACCAACCACAAGAGCTGGAGTGTGACATTAAAGTAATGTTAAGATTTCCTCCCCCCAGCGTCCGGATGAGAGTGTGTAGAGTAACCACAAGTGAGTCTGCATTAACCCCAGCACAGCACAGAGCTCAAGCAAACACATGCAGCCTGAGAGGAATGACGATTAGAGACATACCTGCGAACACATTTTCATGTAAGTGCCAGTGGTGGCTATAAGGTGACGTACATGAATGAAAAAGTACGGAGTGTAATACGAATGAGCTGATCATGTGACAAAGGTTGATACAGGTCTTGGAATCGTCCTTCGCAGAATCTGAACGCAGGTCATTTCAGCGTAACATCCTCCACCACACGCATGTTCAATTATTAAATATTATGATTCATTTGTAGCTTTAAATTTCCACCGTTCAACATGTTTCATCATATATTAATCCATTCCATAAAATCTTACACATTTTCACCCAGTCAGTGCTGAAAACATACAATCCTTTGCAAAAAGTGATGAAACAGCCTGACATCAAGTGCTCTGAAGAGCTTGACTCGGATGTACAGTTCAGCAAACAGAAGCTCTGGAGCAGCTGTGTGTCATCACTGCCACATCCATGAGTCTCCTAATGCCAGCATACACTGTCCATTAGAAACTGTGTGAATGACTCTAAGTACTCCAATAACTAAGAAAAACATTCTGACTTCTGGGCTTTTCTCTCACTACATTAACAGATGCTGTAATATGATGATTAAAAGATGAACATGTAATCACAGACTGTGATTTAAAAGTGTGTGTGTGAGTGTGTGTGTGTGTTCACAGTTTTTTTATTGAGTCATCACTCATGCGCAAGGATGGATAAAATGATTCTGAATACATCTAATTCTACACGGTTATCACAGGACTTTTAAATACTGTTAGCAGTAAGCGTGTAATTAGTTATTTCAATGTAAATACACACAGCTGTACTACTGTTGTTCTGTTCCCAAGTAACCCACCTTGCCTTCCACTGTCTCCAGGCAGCATCCTAACTGTTATGGAGCCTCATAAGTGACTGATCTGAAAGCAGTTCTGGTCACCTCATAAAAACCACACAAACACTTGACTAATGCAGCTTGAGGTCGTCTGCACGGGAAGTGATGCAGTTGCACCTTGCCTCGAAATCTACCCCAAGGGTGGACCAATCAGCTACGAGCATGACGCAAGATCTCAGCAACAGTAAAATGTTACTGTTTTTTCACTTTCACATGTTATTTTGGAAATTTATTGGTTAAAAAGATTTTGCATGGGCTTTTTTAAAACTGTTCATTTACAATGTTACATAATGGTTAAAACAGAGGCACAGATCAGCGACAGCATGTGCCAGTTTTAAAGTAAAGCTCAGTAAATATTTATATATAAATAAAATCAATAGCAAATAATTCACGCATGATATTTCTAAATACTTTCAATCGGACAGTGAAAATAAACTCGAGCAGGTGTGCAGTGCATCACAAATAGAAATGACTGGTAACTATTTTCTATCCTTAATACTTCATAGCACTAAATTATATGTATAACATTATATATAATCTATATATGACTGACATTTCCTTTGACTCTGACCATCACCCTGGATTAAAGTTTGCCAGACTGCAATCTGAGGTTGCTATATCTGCAAAGGATGTAATGATCCTGGTCAAATAAAGTATAAAGCAGCCTAATTTTGCAGTCTACTACTTGCCCTGCAGTTAGGAAGTGTGCACACAAAAACTAAATAAAAACTAGCCAGACAGCTTTATGTATCTGATGAGAATTTGCAGAACTGTTAACCTATTTAAATAAGTGATTTATAGACTAGTATGCACAGACAATAAGCCTGGAAATGACAGCGTAACTGTGCCACTGTGTAACATGAAATGGGAAACACAAGCTTGTGGTGCTGAATGACAGTGGATGAGGGGTCAGTGAGTCCGTACACATATCAGTGCGTCTTGGTTTGTGTTATGGGTGAACTGATAGTGTAACTGGACTCCAATCAGGAGATGAATGAGTGCCGTCGCTTACTGTTCTTGCTGATGTCCAGTTCCTTGAGATTGATGAGGTTTGCGATGCCCGCCGGCAGGACCGTCAGATCGTTGTCCGGCAGACTCAAGCGGTGAAGTAACTGGCAGTTGAACAGTTGCTGTGAGGAACAGGACAAGAAAGAAAGTTTACCAATTTCTGCACCACATACAATCACCAAATTGACTTGTTGAATGACAAAGACTAACACGTTTTCCCATCTGCCATCAGTTTCCCTCCCCAAACGTTTACCACTGGTTGAGCTTATGTTGCTGTGTTGGACTTTTTTTATTGGATTTTATAGCGTATTTCACACAAGGTCATGTTTGATGAAGCACACGATTGTGAGTTTCCAGGTAAGCAGATACACATAATGTAACTTCTGTATAACATTTTACATGCAGCCATGTTGAAACAGGATTGCTTTTAAAAAACACTTGCTGGTTGTGTCTGTGATTGGGCTGGGCAGTATACTGATGATATATTGTGATGATATATTGTGATGATTCTGCTGTTGATAAAATGAAGCGACTTGTGAATATTCACTCTAGCCAGAGC
>JAZGTJ010013737.1:0-10772 GCA_036877575.1 Botia almorhae
TTCCTGCAACACTTAGCCACTGGATTAGACACGCCCCTCTTTCCAAAACCCCGCCTCTAAAAAACATGCCCTCACACGGCAATGATGGGAGACTGTGGCCACATCTTTGTGTATCGTTACAGAGAGAGAGGCAGGAGTGATATTTTAGAGCAGCTATTTCAGTGCTGTCTCTCAGGTAACGGATGTTTTCTGTGTCATTTCATTTAAAAACACTTACAGCACCTTTAAATGGCGGTATTACGTAGTGTGGAAAAGGCAGTGGCCGTTTTGATGCTGCAGAGTGAAGAGAACACACAGCCCTTCTGTGACCTTAGAGGAAATCATTATGTTCTAAAACTATAGCAAGAGAAAGGGTTTGCCTGCGAGTGCATTCAACCCTTTGAAATGGTCCTACCTCAATTTGAAATCCATGAATCATATGCAATGTATTCTGTATCTGTTATTTTGGGTGGCTTACTTAAGTC
Source organism: Botia almorhae (assembly GCA_036877575.1). Classification (NCBI taxonomy): domain Eukaryota; kingdom Metazoa; phylum Chordata; class Actinopteri; order Cypriniformes; family Botiidae; genus Botia; species Botia almorhae. The sequence goes on from JAZGTJ010013737.1 coordinate 465, forward strand.
TACTAAATAAACCAGGTTACATCAGACTAGTGTGGGCTAGTTGTGTTTTCAGAGGCTAGCAACCAAGTCTCCATTAACTTATCTGGGTTGACTCTGATAACTCCAGCTCCATCAAGTATTTACACCAGTTTGGACCAGCAAATGATCATAAATGACCAGATTGAGAGCAATATTTCCATTATGCAACAAAAAAGTAATGTTTTTGGAATGTTCTAGAAACATTTGTGATAACTTTGAGAGTGCTTGTAAAGAACGTTAGCCAAATTTTGAGATTATTCCCTGTTACCTGGGAAACTGTAACCCGGGGGCTTCCATCTTAAGAGAAGTGCCATGTCATGAACTAGTTCAATGCTGTGATTAAATGTGTACCTTCTGTGTGTGTTTCAGGTCTTGGTGAACTCCATTACCCAGCCTGCACTGCTGTATGAGAATGTTGTGGTGAGCGAAGGGAACCCAATTTTGAGGGACATGCTCTTCAGCCCTGACCACCAATATATCTACACGCTCACAGATAAAGAGGTAAGACTTCAGGGACAAAACTGTTTTCTGTGATGGCTGATGTGTTCTTTTATTCGCCTGTAATTTCCTGAGGAACTCTGCAGACCATCGGTTTGGTTTGGTCACGCAACCGAATCCCCACAGACGCCGAAAAACAGACGAAAAACAACAAATGAAAGTCCAAGGAAAGGCCCTTAAATTCTTTGTGTATAAGTTACTGTTGAAAATGTTAGTTTTGGTCAGATTTTAACTGAATGTTCTGGGCTAAGTACACATTGGGCGAGATTGTGTGACGTGGCGTGCTGTCCGTAATCACCGAAAATAATCTTCATTCAGTTTGTAGAAATAAACAGAAACTGTGCAAGTTTACCGTAGTGCTCTTACCGTACAATACGAATCTGTCACACGGCTGCGCTCTGGGGTCATGAACTGCGGTGCATAGCCTGCGAGTGCATTATTTTCTGTGGTAACAGACAGCGTGCTTGCACGTATCCCAGAATATTTCATTTTAAAACAGAAATAGATTATTTTTCCCTTTGTATCGGGAGTCAAAAGTTTGGACGCCTCCTCATTCTGAGATGTGTTTGAATATAGCGATTCAGATGTGCCAAAGAAAAAATAGGTGACAGAAAATCTGTTGGTATGTATATTTTTCCACATCCTGATTTTTTATTGTGTGTGTGTGTGAGAGATAGAGCAAGAGAGAGAGAGAGAGAAAGGAAGAGGGACCCAGAGCCTCTCCTGATTGCCTGCATGTGATATTCGACACTGTGTGTCAGCCCCTTTCCACTTCTCCACACATACACACGCGCACACACGCCGCCTCTGGTAATTCACCACTTATCAGAGAAAATTGAGGAAGGGCCCCTCTGATCTTTTCTGATGGAGAGAAAGCGTCCAAACCCCAACCACCAAAACCCCCCCCTCCTCAGACCGAGGGCTGGAGAATTTCTCGTCTTTTTCTCCTTCCATCTCGCTTCTTCCTTTGTTTTCCTCTCTGCTCTTTCATGTTCTCCTCACTAAGGGCTGAGTGGAGGGCTTCCTGTCTTCCTCTCATTAAAGGGCATATCCTTCATCACCATAACCCCGTTTGTTCAGCACCGGCCCTCACCGTCTGCGATTAGAACACCAGCCAGCCCTGAACGAGTCTTAAACTCCATTCAAATCCCAACCCACAGCGATTATTCTGCCTTTTAATGTCAGAGATTAAGAGAGAATAAATGTGACAGAATCACTGCAAGCGTCTGAATAATTTAGCATGTTATTTTCAGATGTTTCTGCCGAGGGAAATTTAAGAGAGCTTTTAGAGTGGAGATATGGCGGTGGGTTTGAGGGGGAAATTCTGTCGCCCCTCATGAAAGTTCATGCTGATAGCACACAGAGGGTTCTCGCTGAGGGTCATTGGTGTACGGCCGCCGCCTGCCCTGCCACCCTGAGGTATTTATGAAGCCAGATCAGAGCGGACAGGAAGTACGTTACTTCTAATGTAATAACTGCTGGCGCACCACTCGAGTTCTCGTTATCGTAGTGCGAAAACAAAACAATCCAGCATTTCCTTATGAAAATTAACTATGGCTTGGTTAAAAACCAAAAAATAGACATCGTTATTGTAGTTAAAACATCGTAACCATAAATTAACCATGGTGTTGCTACAGCAACCATAGTTACACCATGGCATTTGTAAGATAACTGTGGTTATACAAATGGAAGTCAATCCACAGAAAAACATGGTTACACTTTTACTATAATAAAACCATGATTCATTTTCATTAGTGTTTTCTAGATGTAAAAAGCTTATGCAGTATGGTACATGATGGTTTGTTGGTGGTTCTGCTCCTGTGCTGGGTTTAGTCCAACCAAAATAAAATTGTTACGACAGTTTGATTTTTGTTACTGTATTACATTACAGAGAATGTAGATGTACAAACACAGTCATAAATCAAACATCTAGATGCGTAACAGTAAAGGCAACTGTTTTTTGTTTATGGCAAAAGGCACCAATTTAAAATGTTCAAAACAATTATAGTATTCTTACATTTTATGCATGCAAAAAATGCTTTTGTGTTCTCGTGACATTTGCCCAATAATACACAATATTTGTTTTGCAAATAATTAATGAGTGTAATGTACTGTATAGCATGACCATAGGACCATAGGTTATATACAAAACAGTGTTGATCATGCTTTGTATTTACATACAGGAAACAAATATTATCTTTTTTATTATATTGCTTTATTGTGTCAACTGATTGCAAGGTGGTATTGTGTCAGCATCACGATACATTTAGAACATCTCTATATTATGTTGATACATATATACAGATGTCATAAAAAGTGTTTTTTAAGGGTTTTCTGTTGACCCCATTCACCAGCCCTGGAGGCACAAGCTCCGAGTTCATGTCAACATACAGTGGGAAACACGGTCACACGGGAGCTAACCCCAGTGTCACACTCTAATTTACAAACCAAGCCTAACCTTTGACCTTTAGCCGCACCTTGACCTTTAGATTTAAGAACCGCAGTGGTGCTTTCATTCTAACGACTGTTACAGGGCTTCCCCTGTGAATTGATTCAGCATAATGGCTCCCAGACCAATCGCGCGCTCTCGCGCACCTGCTTACACGTACAAAAAACATCTCAGCCGCGCCAGCTCCGATCCATCAGCGATTGGAGATAATTGTTTTTAATGTATCCGTGTCTTTTGAGAGAAGATGCTCTGTAATTGGTATAGATGGGTTTTGTATGAGCGCTGTAGACGCAGGAGGCGTGTAGACTGCATGTTAAGAGGGCAGACTGGATAACCTCTTAACACATTAACTTAGCAGAGAGGAATCTGAGGGTAACGGTCTTTAAATGGAGCCGTCTCCTCCTCCACGTGTATTTGCTCTGTGCTCACGCTAATATTGATTTAAGTGAGGCTGTAAATGGCTTTGTTAGCGAAAGAACATTTTAAAGAGGGAAGAAATATTAAACTGTTACACAAATGCGTGGAAGTGCTTCTCCTACAGGAAGTTGTGTACATGGCACCAGTGATGGCCTCTCTCTCTCTCTCTCTCCCTCGCTCTCTCTGGAAGATGAGTGCCATTGTAATGGAGATGAGAGTCCTGTTGCTGTGGTCAGCGTGTGGGTGAGAATGTAATGCCCTTAGGTTTCGATTATTGCCTTGGAGGGAAGACAGACAGACAGACAGACAGACAGACAGATCTGCTTTCTTTACAGACAACAAAAAAACAGTAGATCTAAATGTGGTCCATTCTAGGTTCTTTTAATTGTGTTCTCAAATTTATAAAAATGTTCTTGCAGTAACGTTAGTAGAATGTATGAATTTATCGTATTTCTAAACGTTATTTTATTGTTAGTAGAATATTTTTAAACGTTCTTATAACCAAGCAGTAGTGTTAGCGTTAGCGTAATAGCTGTCCCCTTCTTAACAAACCTAAACAGTGCAGGATAGGTTTAGCCCTGAGGTACAGTTTATTATTTAGGCTTATGAAAAGTATTACTACCCACTTTTCAGCCTTTAAGCCCAATGGTTATAATCAAAGCCCCTTTCTAAATTAAATCCAGTTAAATATTCCTGTTTCACCCAGAAACGCACAACATTATAAAAAGTTATTTTGTTTTGAGGTGCATGCTGGGTAATTCGGTGCACCTGCGCTGCTTTATTCTGATGCTGGAGCGGATTGGACCTCCAGTGCTGGGTGAATGAGTTTCTCACCATCTACAGCCAAACACCCAGAGGAGCGAGCAGAAAGAGAGAAGTGGAAATTAATTTGTTTGAAGCAATTTGTTCTGTCTTCTTTCTCTCATCTATCTTTTCTTTCTGTCCTCCCTTTTAAGTGCTCCTCCTTTCGTGGAGGAAGGAGTCAATGGGTGAGCTGGCCCAAGGGTCATTTTCTTTTAGATAGCGGCTACCTCTCTCTCTCTTTCTACCTCTATCTCTCTTGCTCTACCTCTGTCATTGAGGTATAGCCTTCTCTTTGAGAAGCGACAGCAGTCGTGGGAGATAGATTGTGATTGGATCACTCTGGCTGTCTTTCATTAATTTTTCCTTTACTCATTCACTTTTTTCCCCGTTTATCGTAATCAGAGGCATCTCGCCATCTTTCTTGTCAACAGCATCGGCTAAGAAGGCCCGTCGACGTCTTTAGTCTCAGACACACAATATTTTTTCAGGTACTGTGCTTGAAGAGGTGGACGGGCAGCTGGGGAAAGCCAGCGGTGCTCTCCCATGAAAGACCTGGAGATGTTATTGTTCCCTTAGTTTGGATCTACCGAACAGAAATTTTCCAGACAATCCGTAAACACAATCACACCGTAATCCGGCGTTCCAATACGTTCCGCATTTTAATATGTGGGCTTCCGTATCTCTGGCTTACTGAGATATCACACGGCATTAGAGGAGAGACCAGCACTCTAATGTTGGGAGATATTGCGGTTTTCCCACTGTGTGTTTTTTTCCACGGATACGAGGGAAGATGCGATGCGTGTCGTCCGCGTCCACCCCCAGCGCCTTTCATTTTTTCTCCATTTGTATCTCTTCATTGGATAATAGAAACGGCCGGCGGAGGCTCGTGTTGTGCCTCAAAACATCAAAAACTCAATTTCGGCGGGTTGACAGAACAATTTCCCATTTCCCATATTCACACCCACTTAATTAAAAGTTGCTGATAGCCGCGGCGTCGCTCCGCTCCGGGTCCGCAGGAACACATAAAACTGTCCCGTGCTAACCGGGAAGAAAGTTCGATTAGCGCGCGCTTGATTTAAACGCTACTCGCTTCCGCTCGGACGATAAACTTTACAACATTTATCTAAAGCTTGGAGGAATTTCTGGAACAAAAAAATCCATCTATGGATTTGTCAGTTTTGTATATTGGTCGTGTGGTTTTGAGAGGTTTTGTAAGATTGCATATATGCTATATAGGTGAATCTCATGTATGCGTTTCACTCCATAAGCAAAAAGAAAAAATGGTATTTTGTTAAAATGTTATTTTTCTTGAAAATCTTTAAGCCTGTTTTGCACTGTGACGTCATTTTCGTGACAATTGCACACATTTTCTCTCAAATCTTTTACTGTAAATCTGATTCAATCTTAATAATTATCAAACAATCTTATTACTTCAATGTAGATTTGTTTTTTATTTCTATTCCATGGTAGCATTTTTGTACTGCCTTTAATGGATTCTGGTTTAGATAAAAAAAAGAGTTGTGTTTGTACATGCCTATCACCCCCTGTGTCAAAAGCTTTTGATCATACTGACAATGCTTGTATTGTTTTTCAACACAGTTTCAGCTCAGTGTATCAGTACAGTGAAACACTGCACTCTCTCTCTCTCTCTCTCTTTCTCCCTCTCTCTCTCTCTGAAGGTCACTAATGTACTGTTCTATCAGAGGAAGTATCAGCTGGCTGTAATCTGATTTGTGTGGCGGATGTCTTAATATAGGCAAAGTGACAAGACGGAAGGAGAAAGTGCCAACTCTTCATTTCTGTGTGTGTGTTGAGGTAGTTGGCCGCTGTATAGGCTACCAATCAAAAGTTTGGCCCTATAGTCTGTGACCGCTTAAAAACAATACAAATATTTTGAAATAGAGAAAGAAGAAAAAAGAGAAATATTTTAAACAATAGTAACAATAGTAAACAAAAGTAACTTTTACAATAAAAAATTAAGTTAATTGAAATGGCCGACACTGGCCCTGTGACAAGAAGGCCCCTTTAAAGTATTGTGTATTCATCACACTGAGTAAAGTTGCAGCCCAACATAAAAATTAAAATTTGAGACGTATCGTACTTCGTAGAAATAGTTATTATTAGTAATATTAATAAATGCATTTGGCTGTCCAAACGTTTCACTGGTAATGTATATATGCAGCTAAAGAATATGCTTCCAGCACTAACTCTATTACACAGTCAGATTCTCGCTGCGCGGCCGAACAACGCCATTGGCTGCCCTCACCCATCCGTTTCAAGGTTTCATTCTTTGCCTAGCTTATCATCTTTTCACCCTCTTTTCTCCAGCTGTCATTTCTCATGGATTAATTTGTTCATTCTTCTCCTCCCGCGCTGATTTTTACTAAGAGTATCATCCAGACGTGACACAATGACCAAGCGAGCCACTCTAGATCCCAAATGTTGCCATGGCGATATCTATAGGGCTCGCGTAAAATCCATGCGCGCTCAAATCGGTTGCCGGTATTGATAAAGCCGAAGGTTTATTGAACCCACTCATGCAGAAGACATGCAGCAGCTGGCGCCCAGTAGCGCATGTTTCTCTACTGCATGTAGAAGACATTTCTTCAACACGGGTGGAATTTCTGCTGTGAGTTAATAATGCTTGACAGACGCTTTTTAGAGGTAAAATAAACGGACGGTGATGAAAGGAAGAAATTAAGTGTCTGAAATGCCAAACGTTAATTATGTTTTTTGTTTATCACATTAACAGGCAGCCACTTTATATAGCCGTGACAAAAGCTACAATTTAAAGTAATTATAGAGCAATAAGTACGTAAGCAAATTTGATCTTAAAGTACGAGCCGTTGATTATATTTGTGTCGGAGGTGGCGGCAAACGATGTCAGGTCTTCGGCGGGAGACACGCGCGAGTTCTCCCGAGTGGGCGGAGTCGGAATGTCATCATTGCACTGCGATAATTAGACGTAGCGTTGATTGTACTTTACTGAATAACAGTGACTGCTAGACTGTACAGTATGTCTGATATAATCAAAGCAAGATATTTGGGGCTTTTTGTTATATTTTTATTAATAAAGACTGCAGAGGGGGACAGGAAATGATTAGGGGAAAATGGAGGACCGTACCTTTGTCAAGATTCGGACATTGTGAGGGACAGAAGTCTCTTCGATATGTCTTGTTGAACAGACAAAGCTGAAACGTATATGATGGTGGAATGATTTAAATGACGAGTGTTCTGTACAAACAGGAAGTGAACAGGAAGTGAACAGGAAGTTCAAGGTTTGGGATTGTAGGTGTAGGTGACCTTTATCACAAACACGTGTCGGGACTGTCAAGGTAAAAAGTGATCCTGTCACCCCGTTTCAGATTAACCAATCAACATTTACCCGCAGGGCCTTCCATTGGTCTAAAGGCAATACATAATTTATGTGAAAATGAGGACAGCTTTCCTTAAAGCTGCAATTCATAACTTATCAAATAATAATAAATGAATAATAATCAAAAAATAAACAAATCAATTATTGATCAAGTACATAACAGATCACCTTACCTCACCCTGATTGACAACAGTAAGTGTATAAATAATGATTTGAGCTGTCAGGTTCGATTCATGTGGCTTCATTTGTTTTCTACAAACATACATAAACAGTATGTTAAATAGGCTGTAATTCTATGTTTCAAACAGAGATGGCGATAGAGAGTCAAAAGTGACAGATTGCAGCTTTATGTAATTGAATTTATATTCTCAAAATTGTAGTTGCACGACCGAGGCTAATGCGTTCTGGTACAACAGGTTCTGTCAGCATGTCCAAAAAGATGACCTGCAAATGGTTTTGGCTGCATGATCTCTCTCTTTATCCCTCATTCTTTTCCTCCTTTCTTTCTTTCGCTCTTTCCCTTCAGGCTGTGTCTGGCTTTGTGTCCGTGATCTATGGTTTCATCTGCCATTTCGTCTTTTGTCCGTTTCCAAATGGAAGACAGATGAACGGGCAGGGCTCAGAGGGGGGGCGCTAAAGAATAGAAAGGGGCTTCTCGTAGAGAAAGTTTGCTGTTTCTGAATTAGGCCGTGTCATTTTGGAAGGCCAAAAGAATGACCTATTCATCCGGCGTGTGCGAGGTTGCCGTCCGAGGTGTGTGTTTTGAGGATGAAAAAATAACCCATCGATCATGATAGCACCTTTATTGCATGACCAATTTTTGGCCCAAATTGCACAGATGGCGCAATTACATGCGCCGGGTTCTTTTCGGGCCTGGCGCGAAATAAAGAAAACACACTATCCTCAATTACGTCTACAAAAAGCCGCTCTCTTTCTGTACCTCACGCGCTCCCTGATTGAGATGCTTTTCATTGTGACCCAAATGCCTCGTGCCTCGTTTGCAGATGTTATTTATATTTAATACACCCGTTGCGTCTCCACCTCCTTCTCGCGTAGAGAGATGAATGGTTTCTCTTTCAGCTGTTTAAATAGCGAGAGATGATTGCTCCCCTCTCGTTTTCCTACGAATATCTGCTATATAATAGTCTCCAGCCCTGATGTTAAAACAAAGAGCTGACCCATCCGACACTTTTAGATTGTGAGAATGTGTCTGTAACATGTACGTTAAGTAACGACAACGTTATTATTCTTGAAAATAATTTTCAATAATTTCCAATCAATAATATATTATTGATTATTATTTTGAACGTTCTAGAAATGTTCAAAATGTCCAGTTTTTTAGATGTTGTATCAAAATAATTGGTTTTAAAAACATTATTCAAACCTTTTTTAAACTCTGTAGCGTTTTTAAAATGTTCCACTAAGTATTTAAGAATAACGTTTTTGATACGATATATAACATTCGAGAAATGTTCCACTAATGTTACTGCGAGAACATTTTTGATAACTTTGAGAGAACTTTAGCCAACATTGTGAAACTGTTCCCTGTTAGCTGGGGAGATGGGACATGATGCTTGCCCCTCCTATTAGAAAATTCGCTTAATTGAAACCTTCCAGGCAGCGAACTCTCCCCATCCTAATCAACTGTAGCAGGCTTTTGTTCTTTTTTGGCTGACCTCAAAAAGTGGTACTGCTGAGCTCAGTGTCTGACGTGTCGAAACGCTCAAGACTGTCATCGCCCATCAGACTCTTTTTTTTGTCCTTTATGTCCTTGACTTACATCAAAGCCCTGTCCTCAAAACACAATGACTGATTCCAGTACAGTCTGGTGTTAGCATGTTGCTAAGCAAATAAACGCTTCTCCTGTAAGCTCACACACACATGTAACACAAAAATATTGTTTTCTTTCCATCCTTTTAGTGCTAAACAATACATGTGTAAATTTGACATTTAAATACAGTCTGTTATCTACAGTATGATCAGTACTGAATCGTGTGTGTTTTGTGTTGGCTGAGCTACACATGATGGTAAATATTAGTTTTGGTCTGCTGTGCACAGATTTCACACGACATTTGAACAGCTCCAACAGGTGGGTCACTTCATGTCTTCCTGCTCTGACCTGTCTGTCTGTCTCTCTGTGTCTGTCTGTCTGCAGGTGAGCAGGGTGCCGGTGGAGAGCTGTGAGCAGTACAGCAGCTGCAGTGAGTGTCTGGCTTCTGGTGACCCCCACTGCGGCTGGTGTGTCCTGCACAGTGTGTGAGTATCTCTCGCTCTCTCTCTCCCACACACACACACACACACACACACATGGAATTTCATGTTTAATGGGGACATTCTATAGACGTAACATTTCTCATACCGTACAAACTGTATATTCTATACCCCTACACTACACCTAACCGTCACACAAATGTTCTGCTATTTTAGATGTTCAAACATGTCCCCACAAGGTCAAAATGTACTGGTATTACTATACTTGTGGAGACATTTGGTCCCATAACATAATAAATAGCAGCTCCACACACACACTGCATGTACCAACAATATCACCAAAACAAATCATCTTAATAAACAGTGTGTTTTCTAGTGTTGTATTGTAAGCAGTGGATTGTAAGGGTTGCATTGTTTGTGTGTGTGTGTGTGTGTGCAGTTGTTCTCGTAAGGACCGTTGTGAGCGTGCAGATGAACCTCAGCGTTTTGCTTCTCGACTGGAGCAGTGTGTGCGCCTGACTGTGCAGCCCAACAA